>CAAALY010000396.1:0-10369 GCA_900617795.1 Protopolystoma xenopodis
CGCTGGTGGCTAAACTTAGATAGGCCTAAGACTGCACTCTCTCTTGGATGAGGACACTGCTTTGGAGTATAGTCAACGGAAGAAGTAAGTGTGAGAAATTAACGCTATGATCGTGTAGTAGGGCCTCAGATTCCTTAAGCTCCTTGAAGTTGGTTTGGCTTGCTTAAAGTGAGACTTCATTCAGTGATACTTAGTAAAGTGAGACCCTGTTTTCTGGCAATGATGTCATGTGTTCTCCTTGCATCAAACTGTTTACTATTTTATACGCCTACTCAAATGTCGCTACATGGAAAACATTGGAAGCAACCATAACTACGGACGTAGTAGAGAATATTTCTTTAATAACTTCTTCTAAATGCAGCCCAATTGCAAGATGATGTTAGGCCAACTCATAAAGCAAATGTTCTTCCGTTCGTTAATGGCAACTCGAATTCAAGTGCCCAAGACACGTGCCAATTAATGTATCTACCCTTCTCTTAACTGAGAATGCCTCGCGATTATTATTGTCAAAACGAATTCACTTATGAAAATAATTTGATAAATTTGATCCATTACATTACACTCTTCAAACCTTATAATAGTTGAATTTCTTGGCTGTAAGATTACGTTAGTGCAAATTTTGCATTAAACGTGTAAAGGGACGAATACACAAGCGGAGAAAAAGCCTTTTTCCAGCTAAAATATGTTTCGTCCACAATATTTTTTAGAAAAATCCCTCACTAAAACAGAAAATGAGCAAAATTAGGCAGAAGTAAATATAATTTTGAATATTCATTCTCTATTAATCTTAAGTTCCAATGCAGAAATCATCATAATTATTTAGTAAATCTTGTTACTTTGCCTTCATCTGGCATTACATGCACTCCAATGACTTCGTATAATTCGACACAGGCCAGCCATTGGGGACTCCACTAAAAATGTCAAGAAATTTTTCAATCTCATACCAATCTGTAATACATTGTACTTTCTCACTTTGTCATTATGTCACTAAATTAGTTATGCGGTAATACTTCTGAAAATTCAGTGTCGAAGTCAGTCTGACTGCTGGAAATATTAATTTCTGATATCCTCATGATAAACAGTTGTATCTGGGCTGTCATTGTTGACTTCTGCGGGCGCCGAGATTTTGACCACCTTTATGGTACCCAGGGCCTCACTGACGACCAGTTTGCCTGAACCTGGAACGCCGATGGCGACAGCGATTGGGTGCCAGACGTGTTCTCCCGATTTGTTGACAAGCGCCTCCATGTTACCGAGGCCGAATTGACCGGACCGGCCGAATTTACTAGTCGACAATGTTCTAAAACCTTTGCCTCCACCTCTTGTTCCATCCAAGTCTGCCAATGTGACTCCACTTGCACGAGATACTTCAGGGAAGCCAAACGTAGTGAAACCTGGATTGACCCTACAAGCTTGGATCCTGTGATTGACGTGATCGGCAACCAGAAGCCGACGAGTCCAGGCATCATATGCTACGCCATATGGTTGCAACATCTAAAAAGTTGACAAATATGGCCAAAAATGTTTGTCGCATTAGACTACATAATAAGCAAAATTGAAGCCATTTCAGAGCTGTGCCACTCGTAATCTGAAATTATTCATCACTTTCCATCGCCTGATGAAACACAAAGGTTTCGACAGAATAAAAGCTATGAACCAGGATTAATACTAGATAATATGCATCAAAAGTATCTCAAGCATACGGCCGTAAAAATGAGTTCAAAATCTTGCTAAGGATTTGACATGATGACTGATTTCGCAGAAGCATATGAGAAAAGTATACATCTATGATATAACTCAACCACATTTAAGATGATAAAAAGAGAAATAGGTTTTTAAGAGATAGTCATATTCAGAGCGAGCTAGAGATGGAGAAAGTAGTAGCAGTAGTTGAATAAATTCTGTACTTTGTTATTAAGCATTAAGTTATTAGAGCTGAACGTCATTTGGCAGGGGACGATTTGCTAAGACAGACTTTTTACCTCACCGAAATCATAACTGATTGGTAAAGTAGGGCATAATATTAACGTCTCTTCAAAGGATGGCAATGGCTTTAAAAACATTTAATTTTAAATTTTCTTTTTTAACTACGGTTTCGAGACTACCTGTAAATCAGTTATATGATATTTATTAGCCATATTTCATTTAAGGTGATAAAGGACCGATTGTTAACTTTTTTCCACAATGATATGAGTAGAGCTGACGTTTCTATTGAATTCCACGTAGCCTTGCTTTCCCAAAAGCTGTTCTCATCCAAGAGGGACTGTATTTTCGACCACGCCTAAGTCTTATCAACACTCCCAGCTGGAATCGAACCATGACAGTACAGCCTATACTCTCAACACATTAACCACTACGCCATGTTCGAAACGAAATAGGATAAGTACATCTCATATATTACCTTTGAGTGTAATATGAGGTAATTTTACTGGACTCCTCAGCTTAAGGCATACATTCGATTCACATTGACGTGAATATTCCAAAGTTAAAGCTCCAGAGAAATTATGGAAAGACCTGCGGAGAGGTATGTTTTCGATTCAATGATAGGTATTAATCATCTGAATAGAGATATCTTCTTAAAGTTAAGGTTGAATTACGCCAACCCAATCTACGGACCTTGGAGCTTCCTTTGCAAACTCAGTAGAGCAGTAGAATACTGAACTATAAGGCTGATTTTGGATAGGCGGTATCGAAAAATGGCATCTGCTCAGATCCATTAAATTAGCCAAGAATTAAATCGATGTATGCTCATATCAACTCGCGTGACCACTTTCATGGGTGGTTTTCAGAAAGTATTGCTATATCTACATATGTTGGGGGGACTTTAATATCGCATGAAAGCGCGTGCTAAAGAGAGATTTATGAGAAGATGATGTCCATCATATGATGTACGAATGCTTGGCCCGATTTTGCCCGGAACTAGGGAGGACGTTTTGTGAACTGCATTGACATAAATGCCATATTAAGGTCAAACGAATGCAGAGCAGCGGAAATCGGTCTTCGTCTTCCGGTGAGATCAATCAAAGAATCTCTTAATCATTCACTTTCCTATAAAATGTTGCCTTAAGGGATTCATGGAAGTTCAGCTACTTTTCCTATCTACGTAGCATAGGCTCGATGTTCACGCCAAACATGACCAGAACCAAAACTCTGAGCAATTGTAAACATAAAAGCAACTCAAATGATCATAATTTCGTTAGTATACAGAGAGGCGCAAGTCGAGAAAGTAAATCAAGTTAAATGATTGGGAGTTTATCGTCAGAAATGTGGCAAATATGAGCAGAAGTATACTGGTGAAACAGGAATAAGTTCAGCCTAGCTATAAAGAAACACCAAAGTGTCTGTGGAAATATGGATTAAGAAAGCTCAGAAATAGAGGAACACAAACAGGACAGGAGCTCAACTGGATGACACCAGAAAGACTAGTTGCATATGATGGAACTAAAAGAGGACGCATTATTAGAAATGCCATCGAGATCTTAATTGACGGAAATATAATGAACAGGGGACTGGAATAAGGCAGAATGGACAAACAATTCTCGTAAACAAGCAAAGATGAGATTAAGAAGAGGTAATAGCACAAAATGGGGACATTTAGATCAAGAAAATAGTTTGAACCGTAAGAAAGTGAATCAAAAGCAAGAGGTTCACAAACAACGAACGGAAATCAAACAAAGATGTCTGCAGTTGGCCTAATCAAGCCGAATAACCAGTTAGAATAGTTGAAGGGTTGGCGATAAGGGACTAGGGAATAGGGGAGTCATAGATTTGGCATTTTGGATAGAATATATGCGAAGATAAATTGGGTTTCGATGAATCTCTTGTTTCATAATTGTTGAGCTTACTTCCATTTCGAGTGAACGTGTTGGGTGTAAAAGTGTATAAGTTTTCTTGACTAGTTAGCTTGAATTCTGTTGTGACGATGATACCTTGCTCTGATGATGTTCGTAATATGACGGACGAAAGCTTAGCACCTTTTCAACAGAGTCAGCATGAATGTTCCAGTAAAGCCAATCGACAGATGGACAAGAGGAAGCCGCCGTCATCTTCTGGTGGAACCGACCTTCGAATCTCTACCCAAAACTTTCACTCAAAATGGAAGTAGGCTCAACAATTAAAGAAGTGGGTTGATCTCGTGGTCGCAACTTGGTCTTGTTGTCATGCGACTTAGTAGAACGCACCTAGTCCGAAGTCGTCTGCCATAATAGTTATCATGATTCCCAGCATCAGACAGTGGACTTGGTACATTCTCAAACGTTTCGCCAACATCATCAGTGAGTTTTGCCATTCTCCGCACCAAGCTACGAACTCGTCAAAGAGACAAGTGAATTCAATTCATCGACAAACGAATCAAGGAACATCAGAGGCTTGGCAGGAAAATGGATACCGAAAGATCAAAACTAGCGGAACACATTGCATAGACTGGACACGAGATTAAATGTGAGGGCAACAGAAAGAAGGACCCCATACAGTGACAGTGATAGGCGTCCACAGTTTGGTCAGATAACATGGGTTTAAGGAAGAAGAGGACATGTAAAGAGAAGGCTTGCGATCTGCAAGCATGACAATCAGAGCCTAAGCGCTCTGCTCGTTGAGGTGACAGTGTACGTGATTCTAGGGTCTTGAGAAATAGCGCCTGGAGTGAAACGCACACTGGGACTGGAACCGAGTGAAATCGGTCAACCAGAAAGAGAAGGAACGGATCTACGAGGCAATGACAGGATCCGGATTGGAGGCCCGAGTGGAATAAGCCCATTGAAAGAGAGGGGTCGGGGTAAATGGCAAGTGTGATGAGGCCACACTCGGTTTGCCACAAACGGGCACACATTTTGACTAATGTAATGTAAACAAGTGACAAGTTGTGATAGGGCGGCAGTGGGATAAGAGTAGATAAATAGGCCAGGACAGAAAGGGGAGTGATAGTGTGACCGTTTTCGACAGAACGTTTGTCGAGGGATTGACTTCCCTTGTCTCTTTGACGAGTTCTTAGCTTGGTGCGGAGAATGGCCAAACTGACTGATGATGCCGACTACGATGCCGGACTTGAGAATGTACCAAGTCCACTGTTTGATGCTGGGAATCATGACAACTACTAAGGCTGACGACTTCGGACTAGGTGCGTCCTACTAAGTCGCCCTGACAACAAGATCAAGTTGCGAATACGAGGTCAACCCACTTTGATAAATCGAAAGTAGGCTGCGACAATACCAGAGGCCAAAACATCTTGGTCTTTATAGCTTCAACAATTATGGATAGAAGTTCGAGGCCAATCGACCAGAAGTCCATTCAAGAGTTGCGACGACGACTAGAGGCATTTGGTTCATGGTACATGGGATTGATCATGACGATGGTCCGCGAGGTAAAGGTCTGAACATGAGATTTACCCGATGCACAGGCTTAACTGAAGTAAGAGAAATTGAGGTATTAAGATTGTTTGTCCTCAAATTTACAAGTTCGGGCTTTGGAAGTCTGCTCTAGTATCCAGTCTAGCAATCGCTTGAGACAGATCATGGGAAATAACGACTCAAACAGCACTGATAAGGTGATAGTGGTCGAGTGAAACGGAGGGATAGAATATAGATGAAATAGATTTCAGACTAAACGACCAAGTTTGATCAGCATTTCCAGCTTAATGGGAGAGAATAAAGGAAACTGCAGGAAGAGTAATTATGCCTCACAGAATCCCCTTGAAAGGAGGCATCTCTGGAACAGGTTAAAAAAGACAAGTTAGGGTGTGTGATAGTGAAACGGGCGATAAAAGTATATGAGATAGGTGCATGCACCATGACAAACTGACTGGCAACACAACTTTTCAGTAAAAAGTGGGTCAATGTATGGACTTCAATGCCTCATTGCCGAGTTGTAATTCTGTACTAGGAGTAGCAAAGCCTACTGACGATGCTGATTATAATAATGTCGCAAAGTCTGGAAATCTACCGAGCTCACATTCCGACTCTGGAAATTATCATGCCTTGTATGACGGAGGACTCGGGACAAGGTGCGTTAAGCTAGGTTGCTTTGACAACACGACTATGTTGAGAAAACGAGGTTAAATCATTTCAGCTATACTTTTAGCTTCACGCTTCCATTTGGAGACAATTGCGTCAACGTTGTGCGTCATATTGTAAACATAAGTAGTCCATATGCGCTCGGGTTCATGCGGCAATATCGTGCTATCCATACAAGCCAATTTCTGAACTGTGGTTACAGATTCAGCCTTGAGATTAATTACATCGTCCAACACCTCCCTCTTCATCACACTTAGTTTAGCGTGTGTCTGAAGGCCTATATGTACTAAATGGATCAGCACACGTAAGACCTATAACTGTCATAAGCTTGTTATTTGAAAATAATTCATAATTATGTCGTGTTTAATCACGAATCATAGAGAAGCATTTTAAAAGGTCCTGGATTAGCAAGGATGAATACGAGTGATACATGTCTCTTTGACTTTTCGGAAGATGAAGTCTCATGATTTCCATGACTTTTTAAAAGCTACGCGAAAGGCGCAAAAAAATATTGTATTTACTTCAAAACAAGTCTTTGATGTAACATGAAAAGGTTAAAGTATTTTCGAGTTCAGGAATTCACCAAATCAGAACGAAAAAAACAACAACCTTCGAGACGGGCCTTATCTGCTTACTCATCGAATATTCCACAGTCTTGATCAAGACTACTAATGCGTTGAGATTTATACCTCGAAATTTTTTTTATTTTTCGCCCATTGATAATATCCATTAAATTTATTTCTTAGGATAACAAGAAACGTTGAAACAAAAATGACACAATCATTGTTGAGCAATCTTAATCATTACTAAAGAATTCCTAGAAAAGACTAACGTAAATAATATATTTGACCTGAAACTTATCCCAAAAGGGTGTTCGCTTTGCGCTGACTGCGGGAACAATGCCAAAGAGATGCTATATGCAGAAATATCGCCCTTGTGTCTTCACTGGTCTGTTCCCAAGGAACTACGATTTTGTTTTATCGCTATCAGGAGCCTGATCATTATCGAGGTGTACCGGAGTCGACTGGTTTTTTATTCTCCTCATAGCAAGGCTTCACACAAAAGATGTCCCAATTTTAGCATTGAACTTCATTCCGTCATGCCTCCGAAATTTCGTTCTCATTCAGACTGTACACCAGTTTCGAATTAGTCTCATCCTTTTATAACAAAACCAGCTTGATTGCAACAGTAGATTGGAGCGAGTATAAGAAATATGAGATGTATTCACCCTAATTCGTTTAAGGCGATTTACTGTTAGTCTCGAAACTCTACTCAAATACGAAAAATAAGTAACGTAGTCGATTTTTGTAGCAAATATACGTTTGCGTCATCGAAAATCCCACCAAAGAATATGATATGGCAAAATGCCTGGCCTTCCTTGAACTTCACATCTTCCCTGTGACCCAAGGGTACTCGTGGCAATGTTGTCGAGTGGTTAACGTGTCAAGCTCACTTTTGCACTGTCACGGTTCGACTCCCGCTGAGGGTGTTGATAAGACCGATGCGAAGTCAAAACTGCAGTCCACCTCAGCCCGGATGAGAACAACTTTTGGGAAAGCAAGACAATGTGAAATTCAATGAAAACGTCAGCTCTACTCATATCATTGTGGGAAAATTCTGCTACCAGTCCTTATCATCTTAAACAAGATAGGATGAATACATAACATATTACTGATTTACTGGTAGTTTCGAAACTTTACGCAAATACGATAGTATAAGAGACAAGGTCGTCAACCCCATGGTCACTCGAGCCTAGACCTATTCGTTTCACGAATAAATAGATAAAACAATCTTTTATCAACTTATAGAGTTAGCGGTTTAACTGAGGAAGCTAAGAGAGGCCTGCTTTGCTCTAAAATTTATGCTTTTCGTACTGATCAGCTTTGTGAAGATGAATTGACAATGCGGGTTTGAATTTAGATTGAAGTCTAGATTAAAATGGCCTTTATGTAAGGATCCTAAAGTAAAGTCAAAAGCGATAATCAAGACATTCCTTCAATTCTTCTTAAAAAATGTCGTCATCAAGTAAACGCAATTGTTCCAAGGAGCCATTTTTGCATAAGGAATGTCGAGGTGGTCATAAAGCTTAGCAGCCTTAAGGAACAGGGCACAAGAAGGAGTGTTACTGGTCTTCTTTGGCTACAAAAAATTGAGGACGGATAGTTGAGTTTTCTTACAATAAGCTGAATAGGCCTTAGGATGCCATTGAATTTCATCCAGGAATCACTGATAATCTTGAATACACAGATTTACTTTACTTAAATTCCAGCCTGTATGTATCTCATCTGCTGATGGAACAAGTGTAAATGACGTTGCCTATCAGAATGACTAAAGTGAATTTTGACAAACATTTTGATATATGCGAAGAAAAGTTGGGTTTCGAGAAATATCTTGTTTCATAATTGTTGAGCTTACTTCCATTTCGTGTGAAAGTGTTGGGTAAAGAGATTCGAAGGTCGGTTCCACCAGAAGATTCCTCTTGACCAGCTGTCGATTGGCTTTACTGGAAGATTCATGCTGACGCTGTTTCCTAGGCAATCTCCTTCGATCCCGGTGAAAAGGTGCTAAGCTTTCGTCCGTTATATGACAGACATCATCAGAGCGAGGTAACATCGTCACAACAAAATTCAAGCTAACGCGTCAATAAAACTTACCGGCAAATCCCCAAAAGTGGTATATATGCTCTACATCTAGCCTCTTTGCTCCTTAATTTGAGAAGACTGGATGAAGGCTTTCATTCTGCCATGAAATATCGTATGAGGACCAAGATGGTGTGACCTTTGGCAAGGTCGCGGTCTCTTTTGGTTGCATAAAAGTTGTTGATCTTACTTCCATTTCGAGTGAAATCCCTATAAAGTAGTATATATACTATACATTTTTATACACTTTATACTTGATCAAAGAGACCAGATGTAGAGTATACATACCAATTTTAGGGATTTGGCGGTGAATTTTCTTGACTCGTTAGCTTGAATTTTGTTGTGACGATGTTACCTCGCTCTGATGATGTCCGTCATATGACTCGCAAGCCTGAATTTTGTTGTGATGTTGTTACCTCGCTCTGATGATGTCCGTCATATGACGGACGAGTTAGCACCTTTTCACTTGAATCGAAGGAGATTGCCTAGGAAACAGCGTCAGCATGAATCTTCCAGTAAAGCTAATCGACAGCTGGTCAAGATGAATCCACAGTCGTCTTCTGGTGAAAGCGACCTTCGAATCTCTTCACCCAACACTTTCAATCGAAATGGAAGTAAGCTCAACAAAACATTTTACTTCCATTTTTGTTCATAAAATTATCTTAAGCAAATGATCTAAAGTGTTAGCTAAGTCTTTCCCTCCAGTAAATAAAGTCGAACTAGCACTAATTGGAAACTGTAAAAAAAATTCCACTTGATGGTAAAATGCTGCCTGAAACATTCGAGAAGTAGGCATGATGAATACTAGTTCATTATGAATCTATTCATACATTCAAGTAGCACCTGGATATATTATAGCTACCATCCATCTGACAAGCAATAAGATAAAGGAAAAATAATCTTGTTACAACTGTCCAGACATCTACCCATATTCGACAGAGGAAAAGTCGATTGTAAGGAGCCTACAGATCCGAATTAGACAAGATATTGAGTCGACTAAATGTGAATCACAGTGGGAATACCCCTAAGGCATTTTAAATGGGCGAAGACATTTCGTTAGAATGGATTCACCACAGTCGTTTCAGAAACGTATTAAGGATTTAACGGCTTTGCCTCAATGTAGATAGTTTTTGAGCTTACTTCCATTTCGACTGAAAGTGTTGGGTGAAGAGATTCGAAGGTCGGTTCTACCAGAAGACGAACCCAAATTCCTCTTGACCAGCTGTCGATTGGCTTTACTGGAATATTCATGCTGACGTTGTTTCCGAGGTAATCTTCTTTAATTCCGGTGAAAATGTGCTAAACCTTCGTCCGTCATATGACGAACATCATTAGAGCAAGGTATCATCGTCACAACCAAATTCAAGCTAAAGAGTCAAGAAAACTATCACCGGCAAATTCCTAAAAAGTGGTATATATACTCTACATTTTTATACACTTTTTACTTGATCAAAGAGACCAGATATAGAGTATATATACCACTTTTATGGATTTGCCGGGGAGTTTTCTTGACTCATTAGCTTAAATTTGGTTGTGACGAGGATACCTTGCTCTGATGATGTTCGTCATATGACAGACAAAAGCTTAGCACCTTTTCACCGAAATCGAAGGAGATTGCCTCGGAAACAGCTTCAGAATGAATCTTCCAGTAAAGTCAATCGACAGCCAGTCAAAAAGAATCCGCCGCCGTCTTCTGGTGGGACCGACCTTCGAATCTCTTCA
>CAAALY010000397.1:0-10368 GCA_900617795.1 Protopolystoma xenopodis
GCAAATACTTGGAAAAGCTAAGATGTCATAAATCGTGACTGGATAATTTTTAAACTAAACTATTAAAGAAAGATTAATAAGGAATATTGGAGAATATTTAAGCCCTATTAGCTCCATTATATCATGGTGTGCAGAGTGTAAATATTTGATTGAACAATATCATCAGTATCGTGAATCAACTTATGGAAGGGTCAATGTCAGTGCTATTAACATAGTAAATTAATAACACTCCGCTTTTTCCCTATACGAGATGCTTGAGGTCATATATTAAGTAATATGAAAATGATTTAAATGTAATAAGATGCTAACTAAAATGAGAGACAGATGTTACATTTATTCTGGCTGAAGTAAAATTGTAGAAAATTTTAAGACGATAATAATCTAATGTCGGAGCGTCCTGTAGAGCTTGTGGAACATACTTAGTTCTGTGTTCTCTAGCATAATGTTTGTGCGTTCTAGCATTGAGCCATTGATGTAGTATATCACCAAAAGTTTTGCCGGCATCGTCACGGAGAGCTGCCATCATGGGCAGTCTGGATTTTAAGATCTGTCATTCCAGATACATGTTCATTTTTCGCTGGATGGTTGCAATTTAGGCTGCCTAAATATCCCATATTTGTTCAGCCTTTTCTGGTGCCTTGTTTTGATTAATTCCGATATAATTTTCAAAATTTTGTCTGCAATCTCCTCTGGTCTTAGGAAATCCCTCGTTATTAGAACCGAGCACAGAATTGTGTAAATATTTAGATAAGCCATATGAAATGAGGTGATGCAGCCCTAGAAAGTTGTGCATTTACTTGTCACTGTGATAAGTTTTAAATCTGTGCAGAAAATGTCACCTCTCAGTAACGATGCCGACTAGGATGCCAACTACGATGCCGGCGAAACGTTTGGGAATGTGCCAATTCAACAATCCGATGCTGGAAATTACAATTACTATGGCAGAAGACACAGGGCCAGGTATGTTCCACGAAGTCTCCTTGATGTTCTAATCAAGTTGCAAAAACCAAGTCAAGCAAACACTACAAAGATAAAGGAGACCTCGACCAAGCAGAATGCTACACTATCTTAGCCTTCATATCTACGATAATTATCTAGTTTACTTTCTTAAGCATCAATTCATAAAAGCTATTTGGATATCTACATCAGGCAAGGCAATGTGATATTTATGTTTCGCTGCTAATCTGTTACTAGCAATGTCGCAAACTTTGAAATATCCTTTCTTGTTTACAAGTTCTATAGGCACAATTTGGAAAAATATCATCAAGCCTAAATCCCTTTACGTGAATCTATTAAAAAATTTCATATAGATTGAGTAAATTAAGAATATATTTAATAAATATTTAATGAAAGCATAAAATTAATGAGAAAATTTTGGAGTCATTATGAAAACTATAATTTGCATAATATAGGTATTATAATTCTTTGCCCAACAAAGAGAGTCGATGTATTAGTATTACCTAAGAGAATACAGTAAATAGTTTTAAAATTATTCAATGAAATTGACTTTAATTTTGTTTATATGCCAATAGCAAATAAATGATTAATAAACTAAAGGTCACCGTATATCCTAAAAGATATCCATAATCTAGTGTATTATATAATGTTTGTAGATTATATTTAAATAACATATTATTAATATCAATTAATTTCTTTTTTCGAAAAATGCAGAGCATTCTCAAAGGCGATAATCTCATAGATTACAATGAAATAATAGGTTCTATCACCATATTTTCGGAAATGGAACGAATTTAATTATCTTTATATTAATAGAGTTACTAAAGTGGTTCTGAATTATCCTTAATTAATTTGTTAGTAAAGTTTTTTAATTTTATTTAAAAATGTATGTATAAATGTAGTCATAATTTTTCTTCGCTAAAACATTAAAGGCACTTAAAGTCACCTTAAAGAAATAGTGCGAATATATCTCATAGAATTTACTGGTAGGCTCAAAACCAACCTGTATATGAAAAATAAGTTATGTAGTCTATTGTCATAGCAAATACAACTTTACTTCATCGCCATCCCCATCACAGAATGTACTATGGAAAAATGCCTGAATTTCCTTGAAATTCACATCTGTTCTATAAATCAAAACCACTAGCGGCATTGTAGTGCAATGGTTAATTTGTCGAGATTATACACTGCACTATCACAATCCAGGTTCTAAGCCTGCTGGTTTTCTAATGAGACCAAGAAGACGTCAAAACTGAAGTCCAACATAGAGGAGAAAACCTTTTTGGAAGCAAGGATAGATGAAACCTAAACGTAGTGCTAATTTATATCAATGTAGCAAAATTCAACTACTATTCATTCATCACCTTAATTAATAGAGTTAGTATATTCATATATATTCTTTACTAGTAGTCTTGAAAACCTATTTATATACGAAACTTAAGTCAGAATATTGCAAAATAGCACCTATATGATAAATGCTCCTGATCACTGTTTGCTTCTGTTGAAGTATGCTTGTGATCTTGTAACCATTTCTTTGCCTGAAGGCCAAAGCAGTAATATACCTGACTATGTTGCAAATAAGGATTCTAGTTACCCTAGGCAATTTATTAAAATTAATTTATGTATCTGGTCTAGCAGTCTTCTTTATAAATAAAATCTACTAAATATACATACAGATTTCTTAGCATTCATTCGCCTCAACATTTTAAGGAAAATAAATGCGTTAACAATCGGAGAACTGGAGATACTGAAAATAAACATACATTTTCAACGAAATACTAAGCCTACGAATTCATATTGTCTGTCCAGATATATAAAGGAAACATAATTATAACTATTGCGAATAATAAAGGTAGCATGATGCATAAGACCTCACAATTTATTTGCCGCCAGCTAAAGCAAATCTTCGAGATGTGAGAGATTTTAATTAAGAATTCTTGTGAATGCATTAACTTATATATAAATAAGGAGAATGAGAAAGTGAGTTTTCATAAATCTCGTATGATAAAATTATTGTGAAGGTTTCCATTTATTATAAAAAAGCATAATAAAGAGATTCGTAGGACGATCTCGCCAAAAGGCAACGGCCATTTGGCTTAAACAAGACATAAGGTTGATGCAGTACTGGAGGTATTCTATCCCGTTAGGGGCAAAATTGGCGCTGAGCTTTCGTTTGTCATATATTAAACATCAACAGATCTGGGACTCAAGAAACGGTCTCAAGTTAAAACTAATTTCCAAAGACTGAATGGCTTATTCATACTTTATGTAAATTCTAATAACGAGATCAAGCTCTTAGCTAGAGAAGGATATAAAGAGGTTTGTTTATTTTCTCATACTCGAGTGTGTCTGTGTATGTGCGTGTATAATTTAAAGCAATTAGATAAAAGGCTAATGTCAAACCCGAGTTATCAAGGCTTAAAGTCCTATTAAACATCAACAATAATAAAAGAGGATAATTTAGCAAGTACAATGATGAATGAAGAGTTAATACTGATATTGAAAAATCTGGCGATACCCTATATATAGACGATATTTAATGGAGAACTGTACGAACAACACACGTGTATCTATGGAATAGTGTTTATCAGGAAATTCAGTGGTAATTATATAGGTTAATTTAAGATAGCATAAATCGATAGGTACTTAAAGCCCTATAAATAGTAGGTAAGATATAGGGGTGACTACCTCGCTGTTTGTAGCCATGACAAATGAAAGCTGTAGAAAAAACTTGGCATAATAAAGAAGATTAACGGGAAAAGAAAATTTATAATATAATGAAAAATAAAAGTAATTTACGTGTTTCAAATATATTAAGCATATATTTATATAGAAGAAATATATAGATGCCGGCTTTCTTCTTAATTTCGTATCCAAATAATATTGAAGAGTTAATTTATGTGGCAAGGAAAATATGGAAATAAGGAGCCTGCATCTATCTAGCAGATATTAATCAATGGACCAGGAATTAAGACGATAGAGGAGAGTTGTGGTTTAGAGTAATTAGCTACAGGGATCGAACTGTGATTATTAAAGAATATTGTCACATGATGGAGGGAAATGCATATTTAGGGCTAAATGAAAGGCTCGATTAAATTACCAGGGTACTCATGTTGCCGTCGTGTAATCTCTCGAAGGTGCTCTCAGGGTGTTCGTCATACACCAGGCAAAAGCTCTATAAGTAACATCTCCGTATCAAGGTAATATGTCGAGGACTTAATAGGACAAAATTATAGTTACTATTCCAAGGCAATCATCGAATTAACTGCACTGATGTCGAAATACAAGTATTTTCCATTTGTCTGATTTACGGAAATGACAAATATTTCAGCATTATCTTTACTGCATCATAATGATACATTAGACTAATTAGGAAGAATTATTCATAAAGGAAGTAATGATTAAGATAGCTCGTAGAAATAACGTAACAAAATTCAAATAATAAACCATTAATTTAGAATTATTGCTTTATTTAAATTTATTATAATTACCTTGCATATTTTAAAAAATATATATATATCTTTTAAATTGCAGTTTCTATAGTGTTTGCTATACCCGCCTCGGTTGGTATTAAGAATGTATGGCTGCAATCACCTTATTGAAAATTTACCACCCGAAATAAATTTTGGAGAAGAATCAAAATATATTTTACGTTCTTTTGGCACCCTTCTTGCTGAGAGTTTAGCTGAAATCATAGCTCGAATACCATCGGATCCAATCGAATTTCTGTCCTCCTATTTAAAGAATTATGTTCATATAAGAGAAAAATTTAAGCATGTAACCTACTTTATTAATCAGTTTTATTAAATCTTTTGAATGTTATGATATATTTTTATATTAGGAGGAGGAGGAACTTCAAGAATTGTTAGCCTATGAACAGGAACAAAAGGAAGCAGAGGATAAAAAAAGTATATTATTGGAAGAATCTAGACAGATTGAATTTTCTAAAATTAACACGGTAATAATTTATTTTTACGCATGGTTTTTAATTAGATGATTAATAGAATTTATAGTTACGCTATAATTTAAGTCACTTTTTTATTAAACATATTTCTCTCCTTTAGTATTTTATTTAAAAAATTTTCATGCTGTATGCTATTTCTTACAGATTACAGAAGAATTTGCTCCGGATCATGATCTTGTAGAGTTAAATGATATGGTGGAAAATCGTCAGCTTACTCCTATAAATTCAGAAATCCACGCGAATTTTGAAGGTAAATTGTCGTTTAATTAATGACAACTAAAAGATGATGTTTTTAATGTTAAATAGTAAATTATAATTTATTGCAAATACCTTCTAAACAAAATTTCGCTGCCCAAATAATATAATTGTAACAATATGTGACAAGTGATTAAGGCTACATTTTAAATTTTGTTATATGAAAATATTGGAAGTTGTCTTCAATAACCTGATTTACCATAGAATAAAACTGATCTTGGCAGAATTTCCAAAAAATTGAGTATAAAGTCTTTAATTAGCCACCCCAGTTTATTTTCCAAATATCTCTGAATTAAAACATACCAGATTTCGAAATTGCAGTAACCTTCATTTTCGTTTAAAGAGACGAGTGAAATATATGTGTTTATTAACCCTACTGCAGGTTGTAGGGGGGTCGCCTTGAAATTGTGACTATAGTTTTGTTCCAATAAGTCCTCGACGCATTGGCTTGCTACAACGATGTTCCTTTTTGAGCTTTTGCCTGTTGTATGACGGACACGTCCAGAGCAAGACACCATGCTCTACGATAATTTACCAAAACCCGAAGACGTATAAAATGGCTGGCTGAAAACCCAACTTATTGTAGCTTAATTTTGTCTACTTAATGAGATATCCCATAATTTTGTTGGATATCTTACGCTTTCGGCACATGTTTGCTGAAAATAAAAATAGCTTTGGATGAGATGTGAAATGGCTGCAAAAAAAGCGTAAGACGAATGCAATTATTGATGGTGTACCTTTCATTACGTTTGGAGAGGCAATTGGAAGGGACTCGTAGGTTGGTTCCACCCGAGGCCGTGGGGCGGTTGCCTTAGAATTGTGGTTGTAAATTTGTGCGTCTTTAATGTATGGGCCTGCATGTCCCTCCTCAATAGGTGCTACCACAGACAAAATTGTGTAACAGTCCGATCTGGAGTCAGATTATTCTCAAAGACAGGCATCACCGACAAGAGTTATTTCCTTTTCACAAATAGTTCCTAACCCACTTCCCGAATAATTAACCAACCTTCTTCGAGAGACTACACGGTAGTAACATGACTACCCTGGCAAACTGATCGAGCCTCTTATTTAGCCCCAAATATGTATTTCCCTCCATCATGTGACATTATTCTGTAATAATCACCGTTCGGCTTTATGGATAAATACTTAAAAACCATAACTCCTCGTCTTAATTCCAGGTCCTTTGATCAATATCTGCTAGACTCATGCTCCTTATTATTATAAACTTCATAACTCGCTTCTTCAAACGAAAGGCACCCTAGCATCAATCTTTTAAGATATTCAAAACCGATTTTTTATACCCCGTGACTCAAGGGTATTCGTGGCAGTGTAGCCGAGTGGTTAGCGTGTCAAGCTTCCATCCTGCACTGCCGCGGTTCGACTCACTGAGGGTGTTGATAAGACCGATGCGAGGTCGAAAGTGCAGTCCAACATGGATGAGGACAACTTTTGGGAAAGCAAGGCTATGTGAAATTCAATGGAAACGTAAGCTCAACTAATATCATTGTGGGAAAATTCTACTACCAGTCCTTCATCACCTTAGACGAAATAGGGTGAATACAACTCATTGCAAACTTTGAAGTCTGCACTTGAACTTGTTTATAAAGTGGAACCCAGAGCAGCATGAAAATCAATTTATAAAATCTTCTAACCAAAAACTACTTAAACTATATAAACCGCCACGGGCTATCATCTTAAGCGTAGTCTGTAATTCCAAAGAACGTTCTAAAATTTTTGCATACTTAATAGCCTTCTTAAGTATTCACATTCTGGCCACCATATCCATTCCCTCTTTCTCCTTCCCGATCGTTTTATTTTCATTCAGATACACTGCAATTACATTTGTTTGCTCGTTTTAAGTTTGCTGATTTATCGTCCAGCAGGTCATTTCATCGAGGAGCTTTCGAAATAGTTGTTGTATTGAAAATTTCGTATTCTTGGGGAGTAAGGAATTCATCAATATGCCATTCGATTGAAATGAAACTACACATCTGTGCCAATATAATTCTCATCTAAGTCCATTGCTCAGTTTTTATTTGGCATATTATCGTTAGTGTTGGGCTTCAGAATGGAAATTGTGGATAAAAATTTACAAGACGAACTTAGCGATTACCGCTCTTAAATAATCATAACATTACTGTATTACCATAAACGAAATATGGCCAATACATGCCATAAATATAATCTATTATCAGTCTCAAAAACCTACTTATTAGCGAAAAGTCCACATTAAACACTTTTGTTAATAAATTCAGCAAAGGATATGGCTAACCTAAGGTGTGCGCATTTCACTTATTCTTTTGAATAAATCTTTCTGGTGACTCCAGTTGTAAATGTGGCAAAGCCTGACGCTACAATAATTATCACGCATAGCATTCCATCGTTAAAAAGATAATTTTAGAACAATTTTCTCATGCTTGTTCCAGGACTAATCAATTGCCTTTTTGACGTAGAAATAGGTAATAGGCCAAATTCCTACATTGCGTTTTGCCCATTGATACTAAACAGTCAAATAGGAATGAATAATAGCTTATCTGATAAATAATTATGTCCAATATAAATTCGAATGAAAGTCCTCTTAAGAGTTTCCAAGGCTACATAATTGCAGAATATAGCATAGAATTAGTTTTCAGATTTTCTGTATGTTATCCATGCTACAAATTCATTCAAACTGCGAAAGTATTAGTTTATCTAAAAACCAATTAATAAATGTCATTCTTCAACAATGATTTTACTAGATACTGAAACCGAATCAAAAACAAATGATAATACAATGGAAGAAAATAATGATAATAACCAAGAGATAAAAAAAACAGAAAATGAGGAAAAGGCAGAAGAAAAAGTAACAAGTCAGTCCATCAGCGAAAATGAGGGAAACGCAGAGGATGAAGCAACCAACCTAACCGTAAGTGAAAATGAAGGAAAGCCAGAGGATGGAGTAACAAATCAGCCCGTCAGCGAAAATGAAGAATAACCAGAACTATCATTCGACCACATTATTTAAATTTAATAACCATTGACAAAGTATAATTTTTAGTCGGATAAAGATGTGAATTCCTACTTTTTTTACTGTAGCCTGGTTGTAAACTGCAATGCAGTTTTTTGCTCCAAGACAGGCATTAAATCCAAGCCAAAATAAAGCATATAATATACGTACATGTCTAAGACCGCCACTTCCGGAATAGATGCTCTTATTAGGCATATTTTCGTAGTTCGCACGCTAATTTAACCTACCAACCCGATTGTTAAAGTTGATGGAAAACTGGATAAGGAAATTCGCTTATATAATAAGCTAACTTAACTCGACAACTTTAATTATCAGGTTAGCTTCGTCTCCAGATGCTATATATGGATTTTAAAAATTATAAAGGCGGCTTTCGCAATTATGATGTTTCTATTAGATTTTCATCAAAATCCTTACTAGCCAGATCAGAAATATGAATTCGTTCGTCTACTTGAAAATAGTAAGAATAAAGTGGTATCGTATATGAAAATCAGTGCAGTTAGTGGCTGGATAATATATCGAAAATATAACTAAACGCCAGCGTGGAGGGTTCTCGTGAAAGCCGCTCAAAGGGGCACACCACACTAGATTTAATTATGCAAGGAAAAATTGTGATAGTGAAGGCGTGTTACGAGGATATAGGAGGTGAATAGTCCAGGACATGAGAGATACCACAACTGTTTCTCACACATTTAATCGAAGGATCGGCTTCACTTGTCTCTTTGAAGAGTTCTAGTATGGTATTAACAATGGCAAGACTCACTGACGATGCCGGCGAAACATCTGGGAATGTACCACGTCGACGATCCGACTTTGGAAATTATCATACATACAAGGTACTTCGGACTAGGTGCGTTCCTCTAAGTCTTCCTACCAATATGACCAAGTCGTGAGAACAAGGACAAACAACTTGTATAATTATACGTCTTGGTTTTTCCCTCAATAAAGAAGGATGAAAGATAAATAAAATTGGAGATACGAAAGATCGTTTTAGATAGTTAATTTTTACATATCTAAAAAGAAAATTGGCATGTGCTTAAAGTGCAAAAAAGAAACCAATATCTTATTAAATAGATACATTTTA
This sequence comes from Protopolystoma xenopodis, assembly GCA_900617795.1. Lineage (NCBI taxonomy): Eukaryota > Metazoa > Platyhelminthes > Monogenea > Polystomatidea > Polystomatidae > Protopolystoma > Protopolystoma xenopodis. The sequence continues at coordinate 9,265 of CAAALY010000397.1, forward strand.
TTTACATGAGTAGATCAATCACTATTATCAAGCTTTCGGTCTAAACGGCCAGAAGTACAATATTTTTGGGTCTGCCGGGTCAAAAGTGTAGCATACTTGTTGGGTGGCGAATTAAATCTAAAAGACTGATGGCACTGTTTAGTTGATGCGAGAGTTTCATTTGTGCAGAAGCCTTGGATTGCATCACTTTCTCTACTAAAAAGTATGTTGGGCAAAGCTGACTATTAACGGAGCTGGAATTCAGCTCGAGAGCATTAAATCCACTCTCACTAGTTATACAGGAAGTTGATACGTCTTGGTCGTCGAATAAATCATGCAGTCCAACGTCATCTCCGGAATTTTGTTGGCTTGTTGTCATTGGGTGTACCAAAAGTTCAGCATGGTGCTTGAAGACACAAAGAAGGCAGGCGGTCGTGAAATCGATGTCAAGATTACGCTTAAATCTATAAATAGTGAAAATGTTTGGAGAATTATTAATTGAATGAGAATTAACTTATCAAAGCCAACATACATTTGCATTAAACTATGACCAAAAATATTTCTCAGTTAATGAAATGTCTTTGATAACTGTATACTACCTTATCGATCAACTTAAGTCTATTTGTGAAAATATACTAGTATCTAATACAAATGATAAAAAAATTGCTATATTATAGAGGTTGTTTGATCTTGATTTCACAATTTGGTTATATTGGTAGAAAGATTTAGAGGAATGCACCTAGTCCGGAATCCAGTGTATGCATGATAATTTCCAGTGGGACCGTGGACGTGGTACATTCCCAGACGTTTCGCCGGCATTGTCAGTGAGTCTTGCCATTCTTAGCACCATACTACAACGCTTCAAATAGATAAGTGAAGCCAATCCTTTAAGCAAATGTGTGCTAAACAGTTGTGGTATCTCTCTTAATGTCATGGGCTATTCACCTCTCCTATATCCTCATATCACGCCTTCACTATCACAATTTTTTCTTGCTTATTTAAATTTAGTGTGCTGTTCACATTTGAGCGGCTTTCATGAGAACACTCCCCGCTGATGTTCTCACGCCCCTTCACCCTTGTGCTGGAAATGTCGTTCAGTCTGCCATATTGTTACGCAGTCCCCCT
>CAAALY010000398.1:0-10368 GCA_900617795.1 Protopolystoma xenopodis
TATTCCTAAAAAGCCAAAAAATATTATTATATTAATTAACGCTTATTTTACTTTTATATTTTCTCTATGTTTATACTATAACAACTATAATAAAAATCTCTGTATATTTATTTATGTAGCAAAAGTATAAGAAATAAATAAAAACTTTATTTGAATTTAAAGCTTTAGTCTGTCAAACCATGCTATTTGAAAGCGTAGCTAAGTCTATATATAGGTTGTATATTTAGATACAATAAGTTATTATGTTTCTGTTAGTCTGCTTAGATAACATTAATGGAGAGATATTTATTTTCAAAATACAGGCACTAGAAAAACTTTCGTAGGTTAATCTGTAAAAATATGCTAAGCTATTGGCAATCATATAAGGAATCTCAATAAGCATGGCAAGCTGAATTTACCCTGTAATTTTTCTTATCGCAGTATGGCATGTGCACCAAGGAAATCTTGTAATTAGTCCGTTCAATCATAGATTACCTCTATAAGCAAACATAACTTATAATAGCTATTTATCTAGAACATCAAGATCTGTTTGGATTGGCTTAATCCTGCACTGTTTTATTTCTCCATTTGCATTGAAATAAAGAATAGAGTGCATTAGATAAGCCTATACCCTAGGACAGAAAAAGAGATAACACAACTGTTTAGCAGAGTATTTGTGAAACGATCGACTACATTTGTCTATTTAAAGTGATGATATTTGGTGTTAATAATGCTATATTTTACGTACGATGTCAACGACGGCGCGGAAAAAAATTGTAGGTATGTAATAAGTCTTTGTTGCTTTGTCTCAACATACATATTATAAAATCTTCACTAGCTGTATTCCTACATGGCTTTGTGACAATATGTCTAACTTGCTTAACTAATGTTAAACAACAATTTGACAACAAATGTAGCCTAGGATAATCAAAATACAAACGACCTTAGTATTTACGCCCATTAAATAAATAAATTTGTCAAAATTTCTTTCTTCTACAACGCTGATTTTTTGAAAATTTTACAGAAAATATGATAGAAAAGGAATCACTTGTTTTATAATTGTTAAGCTCACTTCAATTTGTAGTAAAAATGTTTAATAAGAAGATTTTACCAGAATAATTCCAGACAAATTCCTTTCACCATCAGTCCAATGACTTTACTCAAACAGTCAAGTCATGCCGTTTACGAGGCATTTACTATGTATTGCAGCGAAAAACTGCTAAATTTTCATCAGTCATATATCGAATTTCATCAGAGAATTTTTTCATCTAAATTAAGCTATGAAGATAAATAATCTCACCTGTAAATCTTTCTAAAGCTTTATATATACTTCATATATGATCCCTTAGATAAGATATAAATTGAATTTGTTAGTTATCTTCATATGTCAACCTGAAATCATAGGAATTTGCATATTTCTTCATGTTTATGTGCCGGATTATGTTTTTTATGCATAAAAACAGCTATGCTCGCTCAATGCAATAAGGACAGAAAAAGTAACAACTTTTCTTAGTCGTCAAGGTTTAATGACGACTATCATCGCTTTTTCTACATATATGATACAACTATTGCTAGGATCTCGCAAGTTCGGACAAAGGTATAGTCATTTAAATAAGCCTCATTTGTCTACTCATGCAAAAGAGTAACATCAAGCTAAATTAACAGAGAATTGACAATGATTAGAACAAAGATAAGAGATGACAAATTTGATTGCCTTCTTTTTCTGGCAGCTTAACTTCTTATTGATTATGCACAAGGTTTATTTTATCTTCTTGCCAGTATTCCTCAAATTCAATGTTTTTTCTATTAATTTTTATTTGATGGCGTTACAGATTTTTCATTTAGTAGCATACATGGAATAATTAACAAAACAACGAGATTTATACCATTCAATCATGTGTCCAGTTTTTGCAGTATGTTGTCAGCTCTGAATTTTGGAACCCAAAGTATATACATGCACTTTACTGCTGATTCAGTTTTTCGCAAATGGGATGACAAGTATCAAATTTTCCTAGAAATATATTTATAATAAAATATCTCCGCAATAATCATGCCTAACAATGTAGAATAGAATAATATGTATTGGAAAAATAAATTAATATGATCTTTTTAATTTTAAATAATTTAAGGATTTAAATATATATTTTACTAACTCTGGCCTAAAAACCAAAATATGTTTTTTATTAATAAATATTTATTTTTCTTTTCTATTTTTATAAGATTAATATTACAAAAACTATAATAAGAATCTGTGTAAATTTATATAAAAAGCGAAATTAAAAGAAATAATAAAAAGTGAATGCCGCTCTAAGAAGCACACCACACAATATCAATATTCGAACTAAATAAATTTTAACAGTGGAAGCGTGATATGAGAATATATATGAAATGTAAATGTCCAAGGACAAAACGGAAGATAGCAAATTTGTTTATTACACGTTTGGTCAAATAATTGTCTTTATTCTACTTTTTGACGAGTTTTTGTGTTGTTCAAGAATTACAGACTCATTGATGATGTAAAAACTATGCAAGTGAAATGTCTGAGAATGTATTAAGCTCACGGTTAGAATTTGCAAATTAGCATGCATACAATTTACTTACGACTAGTTGCGTTTTAGTTAGTCTTTAAATCAATATGACCAAGGTCAAACACTATCTATTTTTAAAAAATCACTTTTATTTTAAAAAATGTTTCCCTTAATTAAAGTTATTTTAAAGCTTAACATAGTCATGAGATATGTTATTTATCTATATGCGAATATTAATTATGTTTCTTCCAGTCTCTTTATATGAAATTGATATAGAGATATTTATTTTCAATAAACGTGCATAACAAAGAGATTAGTACATTAATCTCATCAGAAGATGGCGTCTCAATCTCGTTGTATTACAGTGTTATTATACGTTTAGATTGATTAAGTTAGCAAGGATTGCTTAAGTGATTCGTTTAAAAACGGGCTTAGCTCTTAGCAATCATATGATGGAATCTTAATTAGCGTGAAAAGCTAACTTTACTTTATAATTTTCCTTATAGCCGTTTCGCTTTTACACTAAGTAAATCATGGATTATGTCTATAAGCAAACATATCTTATAAGAGCAATCTATAAAAAACAATAAAGTTACTTTTCCAAATATTTCCTACTAAATCATCGATAGATTTTACTTTCATACGAATATAAAATATGATAGTTAAAATAGATTTGAATAGGTAAACTTTATACACCTTTGCCTGGTTTCCTAATGTTCCTCTTTGGTCTCCTCGGAATTTATTTTAATACAATTAAAATATTAACTTTGACTAATCGTCTAATTTCTTCTAATATTCCACTACATTAGTAGTATCTGTGTTTGCTTGAGCACTATAGAAAGATCAAGTTAATCTTTAATTTCCCAAGTATCCTGTTTATCAGAATCCTTTTAGCCAACAGTAAGGATGGTTTCCGAAATCTTGCGTTTCCTATGAAGTTCAAATGTAAACAGCCAAATTTCTAATAATTTATGCTAGATTTATTGTCTAGACCTTAAAATATGTTCTTATTTGGGTAGATTTTATTGCGTATGAATGTATCGTATCGTTAGATATATATAAGAGTTAGAGTGTTGTTTTAATCCATATTAAATTAATATTTATATCTGTACAACTTAAGCAATGCTTTTAGGAGAATTCTGCTAGAATATAACTAGAATACTGAGTTTTAAAGGTCTTCATATGTAGATAGAGATATTTTGAAATATATTAGCGTATAAGTTTATATATGAATGAAATCATAGATACACTTATGTATATAATCTATTAATTTATAAGCTAATAAGAATTTAAGCTGTATTGTATATAGTTGAATAGATAGAGCATAAAAAATAGGTAAATTATTTCAAATAAAAAAACTGTCTACATAACAATATAATTTTTAAAATATAGATTTAATCATACAAATTAAAAAAGCTCTTTTAAAATGGTAATGGTTATATTTACCCAGTCCTGTTATTATAAATGAAAACGAATCACATATTTTTAGGATAGATATGCTTCTTTTTACTTATTTTACAATTTATGTTATTTTATAAATTGGTCAATTTATCAATATATTTATAATCTCTATAGGCAGTTTGCAAATGACTTAATTTAATTGTCTTCTAGATTTCATAGAGTTACTTTTCATATTTTCGAATATGGCTATTTTTTTTTTCTAATTTAACCATACTGTACATATGTTCGACTATAAATATTATTTACTTTTGAATGAATTTGAGCTTCAATTTTGCGTTCAATAATATTGAGACACAACATATTTTACTCTGCTTTCCTATTTCATCTAATAGTAACACTCAAGTAACTGTTGTAACTTTCATGTATTTTTATTAAGCTAACTTTGAAACTTGCTTATATGTGCATACAGATGCATCCACTTTGATTTCAGAATTTAATTGTAAAAGATATAATTTCTTCTAAATATTTTTACACTTTTTATAAAATTTCCATCGATTTTAACACTTAGTCAAACTTTATTAGCATGATTTTAATCATATATATATATATATTTATTTATTTATATTTTAAATAAGATTTATAATATTTAAAACTAATAGCTAGTAAACATAACGGAAGGGCTTTACTATGACGTTGATTATAATACCCTGGTAATATTTTATAAATTTCGGAAACCCTTATAAAATTCACTCATATGAAATTCGGTGAATGGTTTGGAAATTTTACTACCTAAGATTAATTAAAGGACTAAAGACCAAGATGTGTGGCCTTTGGTATGATTGCAGTTTTCTATTAATTTATACAAGGGGGTTGAAATAAATTACCAAAGTTAATATCTCAGAAACTAACAAAAATTAAATTATAGGCTATTAAACTTATTAAAACACACACATGCATTTTGTGAAAACATCAAAAACATCGCACTAATATAAAAATACATAATGATAAGATTTAATGTGTTATTTATTTATACGAATATCTCTTTATTTTTGCTAAAACGCATGGACTGAGTAGAGGATATTCTGGATTCATAACGGAGATTATGGACTCATTTACAGGACTAAGGAACTTAACAATAAAGACAACCTATTTTACATTAAACGGAAACATCCTATGTGTTCAGCGCCTACAAGACTTTTAATAGACTAATACATGAACAAATTAGAAGAAAACGTCAAGATGGCACTGCTACAACCGTCAGTACCCTTGCGGTACTTTGAATATTATTTCCCACTCTGATCTAATACAAGTTATAAATTAATTTGTAGTAATTTAAATTAATCGGCCGCCTGAAAAGAAATTGTTCAGAAGAAAGTGCTATGCTGAGATAATAATCAATTTTTGGTCAAATCACAGTTTTATGCTACAGATAAGAATAAAGAGGAGCATGATCATCCGGGTCCTACTCCCAAAGGATACCTTATTCTGGAACATAGATAGGTAGAAAAATTAAAATTTTATAGGACTATACTGTATACATTGCTGCGCCTGGAAGCACAAATATATTGGCGAAACAGGCACCCTACTCACATAAAAATATTAGCACACGAATCAAGGATCATGAGAGATTTTTTGCAGAAAATCAATTTCAAAAGATAAAAGTAGCTGATTACATTACACAATATGAACACGAGATCATTTTGAGTCAACAGAAAGTAATGCTTTATACGTTTACCTTACAGGAAAGCAGAAGATAATATAGTAAATTTGAATACTTAGTAAGAAAAACCTAATTAACAGGGGATTAAAGTTTGGTAGAGTTAGCGATAACTTTGCCAACTGCCTAAGCAAACAAGGGCAAAACTAGAATAGGCAACACCACAAAAATGAGATGCCTAGATGGAGGATCTATTGCTAACTGAAGGAAAAGTGATCGCGATTAGACAATTTTTAGGTAGGATATTTCGACTAACAAGAAAACAGATTTTCTGTGAGTGATACTAATTCCGAATAGTCCACTAAATACTGTGCAGCTTGACACACATTTTTACGGGTGGAATGTTAACTACTAAGAAGTTCTGATAGGGTAAGATTTATATAAGTAGAGAAAGAGTATATAAATAGGTTAAGACAGAAAGAGAAGTAATAATGTAACCGTTTTCAGAAGAACGTCTATCCAGGTCTTGAATCCACTTGTCTCTTTGACGATTTCCTAGCCTTATGCAGAGAATAGCACTCGCTAATAATGCCGACTACGATATTGGCTAAAAGTTTGAAAAGTTTTAAGATCCACTTCCTGATGCTTGGAATCATGACAACTACAATGAAAGACGACTTTAAACTAGATGTGTTCTACTAATTATACATTAAAAGATGACAAAGTAGCATCTTGTTCTTTATATCTTGAAATTATACATTAGAGTTTGCGTGAGATATATAAAATATTAATTTTTTTAATTAATGTAGGATTGTAATAATCATTTAAGTCTTTCAATTTGGGCTTATATTCATTAGTGAAATACGTAAGAATAAAGGGAACTAACGTTAGCAATACCTTTCTGGGCATCAGGTAATTTTAAGTAAAATTAACTGCGGGCTTAGCATTTACCTTCTGTGTATAAAAACATTTTAATAAGCGTAACATTTAAAAGCATACTAGCATTATTTAGCATTTAAAATATATTATTATTTTGACTTCCAACATAATGTTTTTTATTTACAAGAATTTTATAGGTAAATATTAGCTTTAAACGTATTTAAATTTTAATAAATCAATTAAGCAATAATATCGTTCTAAGTGGTAATTATGTATAAATTCATAACTATTTTTGGCATTGTTGATACCATATTTAATAATGGTGAATAATTCACTACAGTGTGCAATAATCGATAAGTACAAATTATCAAACGACAGTGAACTAGAGTTTCAAATAATGCATTTTCAAATATTATAGCATATGCTGTCATGAAACATAATTGATTAAATCTTTCTAATTTAATTAAATCTTTTCATATGACTGTTAATCAAACTATCTATCAATAATTACAAATAAAATTTTTAAATCTGATTCGATTCTTGTTAATAATTTCTATTTACACCGCTTTAGTTATAGCATTATTATAAGGGTAAATTTCTTTTGTGTATAAAATATCAGAATAAATTAAAGTAAATAACTTCAAATGTTTTTTTGAACTATAAAATCATTTTTTTACCTCTGGCTATAAAGTAGTATCGAAAATATAATACATGATTGTCTAAATATATTAAAGTTATATAGAGATAATCTTTATACTATATATGATAGATATATATCATCGAATATATCGAATACATTATTATTTAAACATGTTATGTTGAAGTAAAATATATTACTATATAAATAGCTTAAGTAGTTAGTATTTTCAAGTTATATTTTTGCTATTTGAATGAGTCTTGATAAATATATTTGAGCTTATTCGCTTGATGCATAATATAGCTTGTTAAAACATAGTTAGGGCACATTTTCTAACTCAAATCATAACTATTATATGGCAAAAATATTAAACATACGTACAGACCTTTGAAATTGTTTTCAAATAATTTATTTTAAATTAATTCTGACTCAATTACAATTGCCCATATCTATATTCTATATATACACCATTTTAACCTATTTGATAATTATTAAATTTTAGATTTTAAATTTATGTACCGATATACAATATATAGTTGTGAGTTGAATTTTAATGGAATCCATCTGCTTGAATACTCCATATGCCTGATTCAAATATCTTCGATATGAACACAAATCTCAGTATAGTGTTAACCTCAGAAAATTACGTCTATTCCAGATGTTTTTTTTTGTTTTGCTCTGAAGCTTTAATATAAATATTTTAATTTTGTAAGGTACTTTAATAATTAATGCATAATTTTTGTTTATGATATATGGTTAGAAATATTTTTGATGTATATACATGTTATCTAGATAATTCCAACTTCACTCTTTTTAAAATCTAGGTAATATTAGCAACATTATTATTCTAAATGTTAGGGAAATATTCAATGGCTTAAAATATATTTCATATATAATTATATTAAGTAAGCTAGTTTTTTAATTTATGTTAAATTTAGAATTATATATCAACAGTTTCGGCAATATTTAGCGGGCACTTGTCTAGAATATAACTAGATAACTGAGTTTTTATAGTCTTCAAAAATTACATAGATAAATTTAGAATATATTAGCGTATAAGTGTATATATGGATGGAATCATAAGTACACATATGTATATTATGTTTTTATTAATCATAAAATTCGAATTTATGCAGTATTTATAGGGTGCAATATATACAGAATAAGGATTATATCATTATTTTCAATTAAAATAGCTATCAAGATATCAAAATTTAATTTCTAATATGTATTTTTATATATAAGGATACCTATAAAAAAGCTCTTGAAATATGTTTTACGTAATTATTATGTGTTTATTTTCGTATACCAACCATTCTGCTACTGTCAATCGTCTCTTGATATGTCAGTATCCATAAATTTGTTTTTAACGCAATTTTCTGCTTACTTATTGCTCTTATCTTCATTTGTAGCAGGTGATACTTTTAATACAGAACTATCAAAATTTGCCTAAGTTAAATTGGTCTTGCGCTCTTCTATTATTCCATATCAGAGCACTTTCTTGTTATTCCGTTTATTTATTAGATCCCGGACCCCATGTGACTTCTGGATTGTCATGCTCAGAAGTTTTTGAAGACCAAACCTATATCATTCCTCAATCTAGACGTGAGATATATGAACTTAAACAGCTAATAGCTCATAGTCTCGTGACTTTTCGCTAATTTCTAGATTAAAGCTTGATAATGTATTTCATTAAATCTATTCAAATGACACTCACTGATAAGGTTGCAGAATCAAATAGCGATATCATAATGTTTGCAACAAAGAAAAAAGGCCAAATTACAGGATTTACTTACAACAGGGTTGTTTCTCCAGCATTGTTTTAACATTTTTTCTTCATGATTTAATCGTAGACATAAAGACCATGATGGTATTGTCTTAGTCTTCTTTCGTTGTATAAAGTTTGATTGGCCTTGATTTTACAACTTGGTTATATTGATATGAAGACATGATGAACACAAATGTCCGGAATCCGTTGTATGTATGATAATTTCCAAAGTAGAATAGTGGACGTAGTACCTTCCCAACAGTTTGTTCGGCATCATTTTTGGTATCGTCAATGAGTCTCGCCATTTCTAGCACTAAACAACAACTTGTCAAATACAAAGATTAATGCTGATCCTTTGAGGAAACGTGTACTAAATAGTTGTAACTTCTCTTCTACTGCCATAATCTATTCAAATATCCAATATCTCTCTTTCATGCTTTTACTGTTACAACTTGTACCGTGCTTATTCAGATGTAGTGTGGTGTGCTCTATGAGCCGCATTCTTAAGGCCTTTCACAATTCTGGCTGTCGTTCCTGCCCCCTTAGCCTTTTGCTAGGAATATTGATCAAAGTCTGCCATATTGTTACGCTGTTATCCTTACATTGGCCTTATCAAAATCTCTCTCCTGCCCTGTAAGAACTGCCTGTTATAAACCTGGTTTGCGTATTTTATTCGAACTTCGCCACCCCATATGTGCTACCCGAGTTGTTATTCTCTTTTTCCTGCGTCTGGCTAAGTAATTCGAGGCTTAAGGTTCTGATGAATATTCCTAGGCAGGAATTAGCTACATGGACCACGTCTCTGGTAACATGTACTATCAGCCAAAAACCTACAATTTTCGCCGCTTATGCTGTTTATATCCCTATTACCTAGTCTATGATTTGACATTCTAAAATCTCTAGCGTGCCAACCAACAATTGTTGTGGTACTGTTTGTTTAATAAGGTTCAATGAGAAACCCCAACGTTTGTGGGTTTTCTGTACAAAATACTAAAGCGTGGCAAGTCATATACTTGCTATTAGTCATAGAGACAGGATAGACGCGGATGCAATTAAAGCTAGTTGGCTGACAGAAGGTTTTACAAGAAACTTTACCACATTAACCATACTACTCTGGACATTATCATACATACAATGTTATCTGTCTTCCTAAAAATATGACCAAGTTTTAAAAAAGAAGTTCAAACTACCCATATTGTAATGCAGTTATCCTTCCACAGCTCTTATTACAGTCTCTGTTTTGCCCTGTGAAATCCGTCTGTTCTCTCCTCGATTTACGTATTCTACTGGACCTTTGCTACTGCATCTATGCTAATCTAGGTATTATTGGCCCTGCGCCTAGGTTCTTAATTTAAGTCTCATGCCTCTGAATGTGCCTTTGCTATATAAACTACGTATTTGATAGACCTACTGTCTGTCAAATACTTCCAATTTCAACCGCTTTTATCTTTTTACATTCCCTCATACTAACTCTATGACTTCATATTCTCAATTAACTTGTGTACCTCGAGTTAGTCAG
>CAAALY010000399.1:0-10367 GCA_900617795.1 Protopolystoma xenopodis
GGATTTAAAGAGAATGACGAAAAAACAATTTTTTTTAAAAAAAAGAGACAATGTAATTAGAACAAATCACAAATCGTCAGAATGCTCAGACTGAAATGAAAAGAAAGTTGTAATAACTGACGAATGAGTGGATAGAGATCTGTGCTGATTTACGGAAGAATGGCGAAATAAAGTAAATAAAAAAGGGGAAAAAATAAACTAAATATTAGTGAATAAACTAATTAATGGGTAAATATAGTTTCTGACTGATGCATGCATCAAGAAAGAAAAAGTATTGCGAACAATCAGCCTTTGACTGTAGAGATTAGGACGATGCCAGGCTTTTTCATAAAGTATTATTTCTCTACAGAACTGACGAAAGCATTGCACGGGTTCACCGAGGCTAACCTCCTTCCAACCAACTTGTCCTTCGCAATTGAAAGCCGATCCACGCTCAATCTCTAAGGCATTCTTCTTTATTGAAATGGGTTGACCTCGTTGCCGCAACTTGCTCTTGTTGTCAAGGCGACTTAGTAGAACGCAACAAGTCCGAAGTCGTCGGCCATAGCCGTTGTCATGATTCCCAGCATCTGACAGTGGACTTGATACATTCTCAAACGTTTCGTCGGCATCATCAGTCACTTTTGCCATTCTCTGCACCAGGATACGAACTCGTCAAAGAGACAAGATTTTCAATGTACCAAGTCCACTGTCTGATGTTGGGAATCATGACAACTAAAATGGCAGAATAATTCGGACTAATTGCGTTCTACATAGTCGTCCTGACAACAAGACCAAGTTGCGACATCGAGGTCAACCCACTTCTATACATCAAAAGGAGACTGCGACCATATCAGAGGCCATAACATCTTGGTCTTCATATCTTCAAAATAATATTATCTTTCATAAGTATTTATTGTGTTAATATTATATGTCAATTTATATATTATATTATCTTGCTGTAATATTCTAATATACTTACTTTGAGAATGTACCAAGTCCACTGTCTGATGCTGGGAATCATGACAACTAAAATGGCAAAATACTTCGGACTAGGGGCGTTCTACATAGTCGCCCTGACAACAAGACCAAGTTGCGACATCGAGGTCAACCCACTTCTATACATCAAAGGGAGACTGCGACCATATCAGAGGCCATAACATCTTGGTCTTCATATCTTCAAAATAATATTATCTTTCATAAGTATTTATTGTGTTAATATTATATGTCAATTTATATATTATATTATCTTGCTGTAATATTCTAATATACTTACTTTGAGAATGTACCAAGTCCACTGTCTGATGCTGGGAATCATGACAACTGCCATAGCAACGAATTTATCAAAAGCTGCGTCCAGATAGATCGCCCTGGCAATACGTCCAAGTTGCGAAAGTTAGGTCAAATTGCTTATGTACAGCTAAAAGGTATTGCAACCAAAAGGGCGACCCCAACATCTTGGTCTTTATGTCTACGATAAACAGTTTCCTTTTCTCTGGTAACAGTCTAAAGAGTCAATAGGAACTCAGTCAGCCGAGATTGTTTACTGTGATTTAGGTACAGATAGCCGAATTTTCCCACAATAATATGAGCATGACTGTTAATGGAACCTTTGTGAGGCCGAACGTACCATCTGAATCGGATGAGTCGACTTTTCGAGAATCCACGCTTTCTCTAATTCTCTTCATAGTCAACCATACCTTACTTTTCAACCCTTACAAAATGGTGAATTTTTGTAGCCCCACTCAGGTTTTAATCGCGAAGGGGGTTTGCACTCCTCGAAATGCATTTTAATATTTTGTCTTTCGTTCTCAATTTCGCAGATTTTGCCAAATATGTCAACTTTTTATCTTATAATCGTGATTTTTCACTCCTATCGCTTAAAATATGAGTAGACGATTCTTCTATAATTGATGAACAGTTTCTGTACTCCAGACTTCAATGGCTGGACGAGAAAAATAAGGTTGAGATTTTACAGGTAAATTTACCCATTTTCCCATTAAAATTAGCCCTAGTGACGATAGTATACGTTAATAAAATAGTAAACCATAGTTATTGTAATTGCATTTGGTGATGCCAGTTCTAATAGTTTCTGTAGATGGCTTGCTTTAAAGAGCTGTTTAAAAAAATAGTTTCTCATCGCTTATAGCCAAGTATTCTGATTTTTCGAAAATTGTGATAAAACTTTTGTGTTGATAAATCAAGTGCACTAAACCTCAACGAACGCCTTGTATTAGTTAACTTGTCTGCAAATTGGTTGTGGAATGCCTTTGATAATTTAGCCGGTCCGACAGTCTTTGATGAAGAGGATGAGTTGAGCACATTCCCAGTTTGAAGTTAGTGGCCACAGTTTTTACAACATACGTCATCTGTTTGTGGATAACATGAACAAGAATACACCGTAGCTTAACACGAGCGTTTTGAAAAAAGCTTAATTTTAATTTTAGCTATTATTTGTATAATAATCCCTCATTTATATTATGTAGCAAGTAATTAAAAACGTCTATAATCTTAAAAAATACGGCAAACGATTGTCTAGATTTATAAAAATGTATTGCAACAGGTCGCCATAATGTAGCCTAATTGTTATAGCCGAAAATTTCTTCAGCGGATAGTAAAGTCTTAATTTCATTATCTTTAAGGTATCTCTATTGTGACTTGTTTAAATCTTGTCGTAAAACTTTAACACCTTTTGCTAACTTCGGGGGCAACCATAAAATAGGATTCCAGCTCGTAAATCCGTAAAGGTTTGGCTACATGAATCGACTCATTTTAACCAACCGACCAGGCGTTGTAAAACACACAGAAACATTAATTCTTCCACTGTTCATGAATGACGTCCAAAGGAAAATGAAAGCAAAAGGACGAAATCGAAATCGGTCAGAGGATTAACCAAAATTACTTAATTTTGCAAACATTACTTACTACCTTTTGGAGCATTCTAGTCATCTTCAGTTTTGAAAGATGCCTTGCAATTGTCGTGGGAGGGTAATCTGGCCTGTATTATCATGATGCTGGGGCCGTGTAGACACATGAGTTGTCTCTAAGCCCCAATGGCCGGCCCAGTTTTGTATCGAATTTGAGATGATGCTGACCTTACTGGACAGTTAAGCGATACAAGGCTAGTGTTGTCGATTTTTGATTGGTCTGATAGCCTATCTGGTCACTATAAATAGGAGCGAAGACTTGCTTTTCACATTGACTGTCACCTTAACTTGCTTCGCGGAAGGATGTCTTATTCTACAATTTTTCTCTCACCCCATCTTCTCATGAAAACCCCCAACATCCGGAAAACTACAAAGATGCTACTAATTACAATATCAGTAGTGTACCTAATTCACATAAAAGTTATAAGTTTGTCTTTGCAATAAATAGGATGAAACAACTTTTTGGGAAACAAGACGAAGGGAACTTCAATGAGGTCACGATGCTGAATCATGTAATTGCAGGAAGATTCGCTATAATTTCTTCCACTCTTAAACGACCTTAAGCGATGGTCGCGGTTATTAACAGTAAAAGCTCACTCACAAATTGATGAGTTAAGAGTTTTGTTTCACCAAAAAAGTCACACTTGATGCGTTAAAGGACTTGTAATGTGGATTAAGGGGTAAGGTGAATTTTAACCTGTGCTAGCATGCTGTAAATCTCGCTGTGGGTCCCAAGAAAGCAATGCGCCAATCCAGGCTGGTGGTAAGAACTCCAATTTGATCCAGATTGCAATTTGCAATTCAACGCATTAAACAAACAGTTTCATTTTTTTGGGCAGGAATGGCTACTAGTGCAAAAGCATAAGATAGCCACAAGGCCAAATTGTCACCGTTTACCAAATCCGAGATTATGTTGCACAACAAAGCAGTCTTTTTACTACGTAAAGTTTTTTATTTTCGGCATTGTTCGTGGTATTTCTTCATAACGATATTTGCCAAACAGGCGGAAAAATGTCTCCGGCCTAACAATAAAAAAAAGAAAGCTAGTAAAATTTACGTCCTAGCGAATAGGTTTGACTTTATTTTCGTTACTTTTTCATGTTGTTAGGTGATCTGGGGAAAGTCGCCTTGATCATTTATAGCCTCGGACAGCAGTCTTGGTATATTCCTACACGTTTCGCGACATCTAAATCGGCATCAGCCTTGAGATTGCTAACACCAAACTACAGCCCGTCAACGAGACTAACTTTCTACTGAATACTCTGCATATTGCCTTCTAACGCAACATTCGGCCTCCAACTACATTGAAATACCTTTTATATTACATTACATGATATATAATGCGATATAATATATACGTATATATTTATATATATTATATGTATACTACATATATATATACATATACATATACATATATTACTATACGCAATATACTCCAATATAAGGATAATTTTTTAATAAATAATACGCTTAATTTTGTTCCGACTAGACTATAATAATAACCCCAAGCAAAATAAAGCGTATTATTTATTAAAAATTTATCCTCTAGGCTGCAGCGGTTCTTTTTTATTAGGAGTGGATTGCGTATAGTTTTATATATATATATATTTATATATATATATATATGTTGTATACATATAATACATACAAATATATACGTATATATTATATCGCATTATATATCATGTAATGTAATATAAAAGTAATTTCAATGTAGTTAAAGGCTCCATGCTCTAAAATGACAGAAATTTCAGTATTCCTCACCAACTGAAAACCGGAGATCACTAATGCTCAACATATGCATGTGTTTAAACCTTAAGCCACACATGTCACAACTCAGCGTGGCAAGAGAGGATGTTAGCTTCCTAGCATAATCACATAAACAAAGTAAATACCAATTTGTCACTGAATTACCGTCTGCTATGAGGCCAAAACTATCTTCCTCCTTCAAGACGGACTGCATTTTCTGTTTTTCCCAGGTCTTTGCAAATACTAACTGTAAACCAGCGGAAGCGTTAGGATTAACATTAAAGCCTCTTTCTCCACTTTTAAGCATCACAAATGTGATTTTGTTTGAGCCTACTTGGGCCATTTAAAACTTTTGTCAAAAGGGCCATGTTGGACCTAAGATTCGCAAACCCTCGTATCGAGAGTTAATCATAGGATGAGTAGCCTTCTCCTCTTGACTGGCAGCACATTTTGTGTACTTTTTTATACGAATGTAAATAATTGGCTATTGATACCAAACTGTCGTAGCCTTCTGCTCCTTATCTATAAATAAGATAGTTGATATTATATTGTGCAATACATAAGCTATATATACATATATATATATATATATATAAACTTATTCATTCATTAAACAAAAATAGATAATGGAAAAACAATACACACAATTCTGGACAAGCTTAGCTGAAGGAAGTAAAGGTTAAGTAAACCATGCTTCGACATGTATCTTTCTCTTATACTGTTCTTGTGAAGTCGGAAGTAGAGATTGACGTGAATATTTGTCAAAGTTTAGTGAAGGAGAGAGACAGACTCAACTGGCGAATAGTGAAAGGAATGCTTCAAGTATACGTTATCCGTTGGCTTATTAAGACAGAATGCCGGAGAAGAGAGATATTTCCACAGAAGCCGGCATATCTGGTCAACCATCCAAGGGAATTTAGGTTATGGCGAGTGTAAACTTGGCTGATTTTCACCTTTGCAAAGTTTTGCTTCCTCGGCCTGTAGCTATCCATAAATGCTTAAGCTCTTGCGCTATTTTGTCAGCTCGAGTTAACGACGAAATCATTTTGAGAGAGATCAATGCTAATCAGATTGCCTGAAGGAAGATTCCTATTTGGTTGAAAGGAATAAAAGGGTTTTGTTAATCTCTTCAACGGCAGAATGCGAGACAGTGAGGAGGAAATCACGGCTTCTTCTTGGCGTGTTAGCAACGCAAACTGAGGTGAGTAGAAAGTTAAATGAAGGAATAATTTTCTAGAAGAAAGGCAGGAAGCGGAAAACAGCCAAAATATATAAATCTAAAAGTGAAATAGATCAAAGGCTTACGATTTTTATCCCAGACGGACGTCAAGTCAAAGAAGGAACACCTTTTATGTTAGGCTGCGAGCTATTCTTAAGAGACGTGCATGTGATTTCATGTTGTAACTTTTTATTTCGTTAGGCTTCTTTACAGTTCGGATCTACTCATTTTTGTTGTTTTTATATCTTTTTCTATAAAACGAGTGTTCTTGCCTTATGAACTCGACAGTTGGTTGATGATAGACCAGAGAGCAACTGTGTACCGCAACCTTAGGCCGTATTCCTAACTATTTCTTTTCCATTCCTCTGTTAGTTGCACCTCGAAAGCATTACTTGATGCTCCAAAACGAATTACGCTCTTGTAGTCTTTCGAAGCTGCCTCATTAGTGAGCCCGAGAAGAAGCGATCTCATAAGTAGCCTCCACGAGTCGTCAGGATTCACTTTGATTACGTTTGGCATCCTGTGAAACAGGGCGATGCTAAGTGCTTTAGGCCAAGTTATATCTACCAAAATTAACCATTGATAAACGCAAGGTATCTGAGAATTTGAGACCTGAATTAAAACTATGTATAGCTTTTGATACAGCCTGGCAGAATAAGAAATCTTGCCAATATTTAAATAAATAAAGTTTAATTGAGTAAAATTGGTAAAATTGATTTGAAACATCATCAACAGAGGCCTTGCACACATTGCTCAGCAAATAAGTAGTTAGGAAATAAAAAAAGACGAAAATAAAAAAACTAAATGAAGAACTGTCCTTTTGGCTCAGGTCATTCGCATTTTGTATCAAGTCAACAGTTTACAAAAACTTCAAAAGTTTATTTAACACAATTGTTTGTGATGGGTTCAGAATTTCCGTGCATTTTCTATCAATGACTTGCTGCATTCATGAACTTTATTCGAGACCATATTTCACATGCGGGAGGGACAATGTTGCTGAAATGCAAATGATAACTCGATTCGTTCTAAGCAACTTATGAATAAGAAAAACAGAGTTGGCTAAGATTTCCCCAGAGATATCGACAGAAGGCTTCAGCTGGCCGATGAAGTTCACTCATTTTAGTCTCTGAAAAGGCTCTCTCCTTCGGGAGGGGTTTAGTTTAGACCTCAAAATCGAAGACGCACCAACACCAACAATGTCCGGGTCACTGTCTCTGTGACCCAGGCGAAGGCCCAGGATACAACATCATGTACTGATCGTACTAACTACTTTGCCAGCTAGTGCAGGATCAGGTACATTCTAAGAGGTCTCTCCGTGGATATAACCCTGTTGTGCGTACCCTTCTTAAGAAAGTAATATTTGAAAAGCGTACAATGATTTGTCTTCCGTCGACAATAAGAAATTATATCCAAGTATTACAAATCTTTAGGCAATTTAGAAAACATGTCCTTATTACATTTTTGACATTCTCGGCCCATAACACTTGAGTGCTCTTTATTTGACCAACAGTTTTCTCAATAGTTCGATAATCTTGGTTGACCGTTCATTACAGTCATCAAGTAATATAGGATTAAACGATTGCTGAGTTTGTTGCATAATTTCTCAGACATCAACAACTTGAGTTGCAAAGATGAAAACCTCGCTATTCACTATACTGCAGCCGCTTTAGTGAATGCAATTTCTCAACAAAAAAGCCTGACAATTGTGTCTATCGGATACATAACAAAGAGATGCGCTTGCCAAAAAAACTCTTTTGGTCACATGGCAGGCCTGAACCCCATAAAAAGCTGCTGGTGAACGAGACAGCCTGCAGGTATCTGTGTCAAATTGCCATTAAAATTAAGTTAAATATCCTTATGGTGGCTTTCCTAATTTCAGCTCACTTCATTGACTCCTTCATGGTACTACATTTTTCCTGTCTTCTCTTTACGCTTCCCCGCCAGTTAAGCATAGAATGTAAACAATTAGGCCCCGAGCAACGCCGAATTTCGGTCGAAATCACATAAGAAATCACTATTAGTCCCTGTAAGACCATACCGAAATGGTGCCTCTTTAATGTATATTCCACTAAGAATTATGCTCACGCTAGGTCACAAGTATGATAGTTATAAAATCAAAAGCGCCATTTTCCGGCTTCAAATGAGATAATCTTGGCATACAAACAAGTAGACATCGGATGCATAATTTGGAATACTAAATTTTACTGTATGCTTTAAGTTCAGTTTATCTGGTGCATGCTCATGCTGGCCTGATACCTGTATGAAGAGTGAGTAATTTAAAGCCGAGTTTAGAGCATCTCTATGGGACAAAAGATGTACAAGAATATGGTTATTGCTTGCCGGAGTACATGAGGAACCCCTAAATGGAGAGGGAATAGTAAAATGAGGATCGAATGCTGTGAAGGCGTATCCTTGGTATAGTGAGACTTATTGTGACGTGACTTTCCATTTTTGGAGAAAAAGTTGATGGAAGGAATCCATGATGTGGTCTCACAAAATATCTGAAAGAGGATTACTACTGTGGAATTGGGCAAAAAAGTCCACGGTTCACACTCTTGCGTCACCGAGCAACTGTGCTAAGCTTTTTTTTGCCTGCCCATGACATACATCCTCAAGCAAGAATACAGAGTCTACAAAATAGAGCAAACAGATACAAAACCAAGAGAAAAGATGGCCGGCTGCAACCCTAGTTGCTCTTTTATACACCTAACCTTACGATCTTGATGAGACAACTCATGATTTGGTTGGCTTCTTCAAACTTACTCTGCATGCTTACAGGGGAGTGAAGTTACTTTACGAAACGAAAGTGTGTTCAAAAGCGGCTGTTTCCTTACACAAATAAACCAGTATACGATTCTCTAATGTTTAATCATGTAAGGGTGTCTACTCGTTCCATAAGATAATGCCATGATAGAAAAGCGATTTCTAAACAAATTTACGATGGAACAAAGGATTGAAATCCAGCACAATAAGTTGCCTGATACCAAATGGCTAATGAACGAAAACATATTACATTTTTAGCACACTATGAAAACTACAGGGTCTCCAGAAATGGATTTCCAAACGCGCCTGGGACAGCATTATGTGCGGCATATGGGAAGCAAGAAAACATCATAAATATGATCAAAGCCTTGGTAAATCATCAACCTACGGCATAGTACAGCGCCTTTACGAATCTTATCTTATTATAAAAGTAGGGACACGAAATTTTAGGCAACAGCTTGTGCAGCCGACAAAGCTAACTTAAGGCAGATTCATTACTCTTCCCTTTGGCCAGCACCTCGTTGTTTATCATATTGGAGTTTGTTTTTATATTTAATATCGCGAGGCTAGACCTAATGTAATAAACTTTCATTGAATGAATTTATTCACTGAACCTGTGGAATTGGTTTTATTTACTGAACTTTAGAACATTGTGAGATGTATTCACCCTATTCCGTAAAGGCAATAAAGGATTGGTTATCTCAAAAAGCTATTTATTTAAAAATATATATAGTTTTTAGCATTATTATTGTCATTATAATATAATTTATTCCCTAATATAGCCAGATATTTTCTAATAACCAAGGCTGAAGAAAGCATCCTATCCATAGCTATCAGTTGGCCTTGAATCGGCAATGTAGACAGCATATGTCACGTTCGTTTAAGAAGGACTACGAGTTAAATTTTTCTAATACTTACCAAGATTTTCAACTTAAATAAACTCCTCTAAATACAAGAGCTATATTCACACTATTTTATTTAAAATAAGTAAGGAATAGTAGTTGAATTTTCCAGTAGATAGATAGGCCAGGACAGAAAGAGGAGTGATAATGTAACCGTTTGCAGCAGAACGATTGTCGAGGGATTGACTTCACTTGTCTCTTTGACCAGTTCGTATCTTGGTCCGGAGAATGGCAAGGCTCACTGATGATACCGACTACGATGCCGGCGAAACGTTTGAGAATGTATCAAGTCCACTGTCAGATGCTGGTAATCATGACAACTATTATGGCAGACGACTTCGGACTAGGTGCGTTCTACATGGTCTCCCTGAAAACAAGAACAACCCACTTCTGCCCGTTTAGGCTCACAACCCCACTCGCGAGAGCATCTTCTCCATCTCGGACCAGCCAATTTCTATAGTCTTTAAATCCATGACTCGATTATTATCTTCCTTATCCTCATCCACAACGTGTCTCATTATTTGGAGACCTGTGGCCAGCTTAAGTCATAATCGATGGTGTAAAAATGTACTACTTCCCTTTTTACTCTAGAATCGCGAAAGCACACTTCTCTCGTCTCTCGAGTTGACATTCTCATCTAATCATAGGGTACTATAGTGATATTCATGTGTGTTGGTTATTATCTCCCATGGTCAAGAATGCCACTAGTCGCCTCCTCATCGGGCCGAGACACGTAAAGTGAACACAAGCACCCACAAAAAGTGTTTTCAGTCCTTGCAGTTTATGCTGTACATTCTGGGGCACTCCATTTATTGACCTTTTCAT
>CAAALY010000400.1:0-10359 GCA_900617795.1 Protopolystoma xenopodis
CGTCTGATTTGGGTGATGGTCTTTTTGTCTATACGTGTGTTTAAGAGAGAGAGAGACTAAACGCAAGTTTTCTTAGGAGTTTGACCTTTGTCCTCACACACTACTCGGCATCGGGTGTTTAATGGAAAGATAAATTCTCTAGATTCGCTTGAGATATGCACATCAAAGTAATCTTTTTATTCGGTCCGACCTTGGGCTAGATTTGAACCCGTATACCGAGCAGAATTCTACCGACTTCACCTCGGAGCCAGGCTGTCTTTGGAAATAGATAGGCGCGTGAAAGGTACTCGAGGCCATGACGTTGCGCAGGGCTTAGTGTAGACCGAATTGGGTGTAGGTGGAATTCTATTCACCCAAAGACTGATAGTTGAATTTTCTCTAAATGAATGAGAACACCTTTTTAGAAGCAAGCTTGAGTGAAGTTCAATGGATTTGTGAGATATACTCAGATAAGTGTGCGAAAATTCATCTTTTAGCCCTTAATTACCTTATACGATAGAGGGCGAATACAGCTGCCTTTATTCAAGATCTACTAATAGTCTCGAAAATTTACTTTAGCTGAATATGGAGGCAAACGGTCGGGCTCGAACAGTTAAATTTCGGTAGATTTGAATGAAGCGATGTTCGCCTCAGGTCCGACTGGGAGAGCAAGCTTGACGACTTTCGAGGGAGTGGTACAGGCGTCAAACTGAACAGGCCAAGTCCTAGAGACTCATAGTACAGCTGCCCTCAACGACAAAAAATCGAGCCCACTTTGCTGGTCCGACTTGGTAACGACTGGGCTGCTCCAATGCTAGGCAAATCATGACAAACAAAACCATACACGCCGAAAAAGTGCCCGAGGCCAGATCAAATTGGCGCTAAAAACAGTCACACAATTATATGAGACGTCACACAATTAGTTTCTCTGGCGAACTTCAAAGTTGGTGTTTTAGAAACACTCCAAAGTCCAGAAAATAGCTCCCAACTTATTAACTTCGTCCACTCTTTACTTTTGACTTTGATGTCGACTCCTTCGCCTCCTGCCATCACGAAATAGTCTAAAAAAGCGGGATCGGTACATAAAGGACATGGTTGCTATGGTTATTGGGCCGACACGAGGCCATGCTCTTAAACCCACAAACGTCCGAGCTAATATACAGTGACAGATGATGATGATACTGATTGAAATGCTGATTGATGGCTGGCCCATTGTAATGATGATAATTGCAGCCAATGCACAGTAGTTTCCATGGTGCCCGGGCGGTTTAACACGAAATTCTATGTTTGAATATATAATCACGCTTGCTAACGGTAATATTGGTACATACTAAATGAGGACATAATGTAAGTAAACGATTATTTAATGTCAATGTAACAGCCAGTTCGTGAGGTATTGGCCTACTCACAGGACCACTAAATGTCCCCCGGATGTGCATGGAGTATTCATTTTTCAATACGGAACGTCACAGGCTTCTTTGGCTTCCTCGGACTGGAATCCCACGAGACGAAAAGAATATTGGCCAGAAGCACGATGATTTGCCTTTCAGCTCGGCAAAAGGTTTTAGAATTGATAGTATTTTCTGGTTATGGTAGAATCAGAAGTACGGGAAGGAGTAGAAGCAATATTGCTATTAATTGTAATATCAGCAGTAATAATATTAGTAGTAATAATAATGGTAATATTGATAGGATAGTAATAGTACTAGTAATGGTAATAATAAAAATAATAGTAAAATTAATAGTAGTCATAGTGGTAGTAATATTAAAAATAATAGTAGTAGTAAGCGCAGTAATAATAATATTGGTTTTAGTAATAGCAATAAAAATGATGATGATAATAATAATAGCAATAGTAGCAGTAATAGTGATAATACTTGTTGTTGCTGTTGTTTTAATTACATATGTTGTTTGATTGAAATTTTCAGAAATCTTATTGTGGAAACCTTATTAATATATTTGTCGTTTATAAGTAGGGTTTCGAAACTATCAGTAAATCAGTTATATGAGAGGTATTCAGCCTATTTCGTTTAAGGTGATGAAGGACTGGTAGTAGAATTTTACCACAATGATATGAGTAGAGCTGACGTTTCCATTAAATTTCACATAGACGTTTTGTCCCAAAAGTTGTTCTCATTTAGTGTGGTCTGCAGTTTCAAGCTCGCATAGGTCTTATCGACATCCCCAGCGGGAGTCGAACCGTGATAGTGCAGAATGTGAGCTTGACACGTTATCTACTCGGCCAATTGCCGCGAAGCCCTTGGGTCACATGGCAGATGTGAATTTCTAGGAAGGCCAGACCTTTTCCCATATCACATTCTTTGGTGGGATTGTCAGTGAAGAAAACATATTTTTTCTATAACCTTCCTTGGAATTCACATCTGCCCTGTGACGCAAGTGCACTCGTGGCAATGTGGACGAATGATTAACGTGTCAAGCTCACATTCTGCACTATTATGGTTCGACTCCCACTGGGGGTGTTGATAAGACCGATGCGAGGTCGAAACTGCAGTCCACCCTGGAGGAGAACAACTTTTGAGAAAGCAAGGCTATGTTAAATTCAATGGAAACGTCATCCCTATTCATAATTGTGAAAAAATTCTACAACCAGTCCTTCATCACCTTAAACCAAATATGCTGAATACATCTCCTTTAACTAATTAACATAGTTCATAAGACATTCTTCCTTGTTTTGGTTGAAACCTGGCTATTCATTCGTCCATCCCAGCTGGAACTCATTATTCTTGAGTGTGCCAGCCTGAGTGAGATATGAAGAGAAACTGGGTTTCGATAAATCTCTTGAGATAACATTGTTAGGGGGACTTTTATTTCATATGAAAGTGCATGAAGAAGAGCTTCGTAGATCGATCTCACCAGAAGAGGACGGATGATTCGCTTTGTGCTACAGCCGTTTGGCTTTTATACGATATTCAGGTTTACGCAGTCAACGAGACTTCCTCCCTTGTTTCAGGTGAAAACGTGCTGAGCTTTCGTCAATCATATGATGGACATCATCAGAGCTAAGCCTCATTCTTGTAAAAGTCTCACATTAAAACTAGGGCAGGAACACTATCCGGCCTTATTATACAGACTCAATTGAGCCTAAAGAAAATTAAAAACCTAGATAGATCGATTTAGAGTAGTTTACTTAATTATCTTTCATACTGGTCCTGTTACTTTTGCTCGAGTGTATGCGTATGTGTATCTGAGCCGCCGTCAAAAAGAAGGCGACTTAATTTGTCTGCTCGGTGATGGTTTAAATTTCACTCACATTCGTCCAAAATGTTAGAGTAAGCTCATCCACCAAACCAAACATGTCAGATTACGCAACCCCAGTCTTGCCTTTCCTTGGGAGGTTAAACGTTAATGACCCTAGATTGAAAGGTTAGGAGAATTGGTTTTGTAACTTGATTTTCATACTTACAAGCTCATCTCTCATTATCTCAACCATACTTGTCTACGGACTTACGCAGTCTCTGTGAAGGATTTCTCTTGGGTCATTAGGTCTTGAGGATCAAAACCTGATATTCAAGCTTTAGACAACTCTGATTTAGTAACCGTATTGCACATAGACGCTAACACACAAATACACATGCTCACACAATCGAGCAAAAATAACAGGACCAGTATGAAAGAAAATTAACCAAACAACTTTATATCGATCTTTCTAGGTTTTTAATTTTTAATTTTTCAGCTTGATTGAGTCTATAAGAAGTAAGATGAAGCCGGATAGTGTTCTTGCTTTAGTGTTAACGTGAGACTTTTACAAGAATGACACCAAGCTCTGATGATGTCCATCATACGTTGGACGAAAGCTCAGCACGTTTTCACCCGCAACGAGAGAGGAAGTCTCGTGGACTGCGTCAGCATGAATATCGTATAAAATCCAAACGGTTGCAGTATAACGAGATTTATTCGTTCTCATCTGGTGAGATCGACCAACGAATCTCTTATTCATTCACTTTCATACCAAATAAAAGTCAAACAGCTCCCGTAGGCTTCTGGTGAGTTCAATCAGCGAATCTCTTAATTAGTCTAGGCAACAAGTTTATTTCCAATTATAGGAAAACCTTTACTACCAGCAATAGCAAGTAGACTGAGATAATACTTTTTGTGTTAATAGACGACTTCTAAGGTAGCAGTGAGCATCGTCGGCAAGTCTTGATGGTCAGAACAAATATCACTCCGATATAGCAAAGATCAATTGTATTCACTAACTTCCTGAAAGAGATTCCGTTTATTTTTTAATGAGTAGTTGTCGAGACTATCAGTAACTCTTTAACTTAGTCGTCCAAGGCGCTTAGGGGGATATTTGAGATTTTTCACATCGCGTTGTGGAAAGCAGTAGCAATAAGAATAGAATTATTTATTTTTCTTGTAGTGGTGGCGGTGATGGTAGTGATGCGAGTAGTAGCAACAGTAATGGTCGTAGCATTATTAGTGTTAGCGACGGTAATAACAATAGCATTTATTGTTGTCACTGTTATGATGCTGGCGGTGATGGTGGTAGCAACAGCAGCAGGAGTAGCAGTACTATTAATAGTAAACGTGGTTATAATAGTCATGCTGATAATACTAATACTGGTAGTATTAGTGGTAGTAGTTGATGATGCTAGCGGTTGTAGCAGTATAGTAGTAGTAGTTGCTGTTGTTTTTTAGTAATGGTGAAGGTAGCAGCATAATTAACCACACCCACAGCAGTGACAATAGCAATAGTGGTAGTAATAAAAACAATAACAGTAACAGCACTAATAGTAGTGAGGGAGAGTAAGAAAAGGGAAGACTATCGAAGAGCTGAGGGTACGGACGAGGTGTGGGCAAAAAATGGATATAAGACAGTGGGAGTGGAAGAGGTGAGAATGGGTGAGAAAAGGAGGGGTATGAACAGGCCAGCGATGGTCCTGGCCAATGGAGTGAAGCAAGTAGCATGGGGGCAAGGGCGGAGATACTGCATGTCAGACTCACTAGACTGTCGTTCTCTTGGGCTGGGGTAGAGAAAGCCGACTTGGGGTGGGGTAGGGAGGGAGGGAGAGGATAGGGGTGGGCACTGGTGGAGACAGGACAATGGCCTTTGAGTGGCTCCGGTGACTCGACGAGATGTCGAGGGCGAGCCTAAGAACCGAGGGAAATGGGCAAACTCTGCTCTTCGCGTTCGACCATGGGGCGTCCGCTTTCCCTTTTTTCCGCTTCCCAGGCTCTTCTTCCTCCCCCTCCGTTGTCCGCCCCACTTTGCACATTCTGTAGGCTTGTGTTGTTCCCGCTGGCTGGCCGGGAGACCGGAGATTTTGTCAGAAAAGTGACTGACTGCAGTCCCTGGAGTGTAAACTGAGTCGACACTGGCCAACTTCCCCCCGGCACCACTAGAACCCGTTGTCCAAATCTCTCCTTTATTGTGCGTGTGCGCGTGTGTGTATGTGTTTATGAATGTATTTAGTATCTTAAAAGCCGACTAACAGATAATAAATGGCTTGTAGGTAATCGTTTACTCTTTCACGATTAGCTGCCTCCGTCTCGCCGCCTTCCAATACGGTAGCTGGTGTCTATGCGTGTCCTTTCTGTTCATTGTGGTCTGAAAACTGGTCTACAGAATCAAGCTGGTCGAACAGACAGGGCTGAGGCTGCTCGAGTCTCCAGCTGTGCTGAGATATCCAAACGACTCGATGATGACGCAATTCTCGCCCACGCCCGTCGCCAAGTCAATCTGGCCAAAGAGTGATAAATTGACGATGGAGATGCCAGATCCCATGAGACCGGTGTGGGCTCATGTAGTCGTGGGACGAGGGCTGTATAGGGCAGAGAGGGTATGCGGGGGTTGTGACCCACTGCCTCCGACAGCATGGTTCCACTGGGCGAGGCCATCATTTACATGTATTATCCTCAGCCCTTGGGGAAAATATGCTAGTCAATTAAAGTGAAACTGTGCAAATCGATAAAAGAAGATGAGCTCTGGCAGAGGAGACGGTGATACGGAGGCGAAGAAGGTTATCGATGGAATGGAGGAGGATTGGGGAGGACGAGTAAAAAGTAAATGGGCTGGCGAAAAGAGGATGTGCATCTATGGACTATGAGTAAATTGGCAGGCAAACTCACACGGACTGATCAAGCGTGTACCATTTAAGTCGACCAAATGAAGTATTTTTCAATTGGCCAAGTACACAGTCGTTCCGTTAAATCGGCAGAATCTTCCCCATCCGGCCAAACCAATCATCATGTCGGATAGAAATCGATGCGCCACTGAAGGGCAACTCGTCTGCCAGTCGTCGAGAGGACCGAGGGGGGCATGTATGACCGTCAGGAAGGGTTCGTCTCGATCTCCTTCTGAAGTCTTTCGGTGTATTCAGTCTCCGAGGCAATCCCAAATCCTACAGCCTATATGCTGAAGGTAAACTATACACGTCTGCATTTTGATGTAGTGTCAAGAGAATTTGTTAATTTATGTCAAACATCACTCTAGAAGGGTGTACAAATGTCCCCTGATCTGTGAGTTCATGAGTACCTAAGGCTATGGAGCCAACGATGATAGCTCAAAATAATCCCAAGGTTGAATAACACTTTGTAGTCAGACATCTGTTTTGTCCAGTTGACTAGCTTTTTTCGTGTGCGTGTGTGAATTCGGACGTAAAGAAAGTGTAACCGTCGAGTCCCTCATCACACATGTTCAATCGAGATGGAAGTGTATTCAACATTTTCAACTGAGGTGCTTCCTCGGAAACCAATGAGCCTGGGCTTTTGAGGGGGAAGATGATGCCCTGGCTCCGGGTGCCTTGTACGCCCAAAAAAGAGGTACCAGTCGGCTCAGGGACATATTTTTTCCGAGGGTCTACTCCCGGGGATAAAAGGGAAGAAGAAGACTTAACCGAGCACGATTTCTCACTTCCGAGTCCCATCCAGGCTTCCTTGAAACTGGACTTTGCGAGACGACACGAATAGCCAATCACAACAGGCTGGGGAGGCATCACTGCCTAAAGACTTGAATGGGCTGAGTTCACCAGGCTGCATACAACTGCCAGGCTGAGTAGGTTGGGTACAAGTAAATATTATATGTTAATACACATATAGTATTTATATATGTATATTTTATTTATTTATTTATAATATTTAGTAGAGAATACTCCGTTGTCTGCTGACCCGATCTACTCGCGCAATTTACCTCTCGTCGTCCCACCCAATGGAGGCTGGCTTCATAGAAAGGACTAGTAAATAGGGGTATGTAAAATAATGAATTGCATTTATATATAAGTCTATATGATATAAAATAATATAATATGTATTTTGCACACGACTGCCAGGGTGCAGCTATTTATAATAAAATATATATAAAAATAAGCATGTATAAATTGTACATATATATAGTAATATTAAATATAGATATAGTATTCATTCATGAATATTTATATTATCTTTCGTATGGAAGTAGAGTTTCGAGACTACCAGTAAATCAGAAATATGAGATTTATTCGCCCTAGTTCGTTTAAGGTGATAAAGGACTGGTAGAAGAAATTCAATGGAAACAGATTCATCCGTTCACTTCTGGTGATATCGACCTACGAATCTCTTCTTCATGCACTTTCATACGAAATGAAAGTATCCACAACAATATTTTTTTAAAAAGGTTGTTTGACCTTGTTTTCGCAACTTGGTCATATTGGTAGGAATATTTAGAGGAACGCACCTTGTCTTGAGTCCATTGTATGCATAATCATTTCCAAAGTCGGACCGGGGACGTGGTACATTCCCAGACGTTTCGCCGGCATCGTAATCGGCATCGTCAATGAATCTCACTATTCTTAGCACCACACAACAACTCGTCAAAGAGACAATTGAAGCCGATCCTTTGATCAAACGTGTGCTAAACAGCTGTAGTATCTCCGCTTCTGCCCTGGGCTATTCACATTTCCTATATCCTCCTATCACGCCTTCACTTTTACAATTTTTACTCTGCTTATTTAGATATAGTGTGGTGTGCTCCTTTGAGTGGCATTCATGAAAACCTTTCACAGTCCACGCTGTCATTATCACCCCCTTCACCCTTGCGTTTGGAATGTTGATCCGTCTGCAGAAGACGAGATACCATAACTGTTTAGCACACATTTGGTCAAAGTATCGGCTTCACTTGTCTCTTTGACGAGTTGTTGCGTTTTGCTAACAATGGCGAGACTCACTGACGATGCAGACTACGATGCCGGCAAAACGTCTGGTTATGTACCACGTCCACGGTCCGACCCTGTAGATCATCATGCATAATATGGACTCCGGAAAATCTGCATTCCTCTAGGTTTTTCTGCCAATATGATCAAGTTCCGAAAACAAAGTCAAATAACTACTATGCATCGAAAGGAGACGGTGAACAGAATAGAGCCCAACACATCTTGGTGGAGATGATTACGCTTCACGAAATCCACTTGTAGCGATATACTCTTAGGCGACATTGGAGGAAACGAGAGCATATAATTGTGTAAATACGTAGATGGACCATGTGAAGGGGGGTTGAGAGAAAGAGATGTGGCACTAAATAGTTGAACGAAAAATAGGGCGATGAGTGATGCCACAACGGTTGATCAGAAAATTTCTCGAGCTGATTGCCTTCACTTGGCACATTGATCAATTGTAACTCCGTGCTTACGATGGCGCCTCTCACTGACAATGACGACTACGAAGCCGGTGAAACACTTGGGAATGTATCCAGCAAATGGTCCAATGCTGAAAATCACGACTACTATGGCAGATGATACGGGACTGGGCACGTTCCACAAGGTCTCCCGACGCTCCGACTAAGTTGCGAAAACAAGGTCGAATCAACACTATAAGGCTAAATGAGACTGCAACCAAACAGAAGGCCACACGGTCTTGGTCTTCATATCTACGACTTCGAATCTACTGTTTAAAAAAGTTTGTACATTGGCACAGAGGGAGTTCTTTCTAAAGGTTTGAACTTTGCGTTGCCAAGCGGTAAGGATAACAAGGAGGAAATATTGGTAGAACTCATAAGTTTTATTGACCGTTTGCCTGAAGAGACTGGGAGTGATATCGAGTTGCAAGTTGTCCCTTTAAGTGATAGCCATGTAGAGGGATCGCAAAAGCATAATCGAGTAAACAGCAGCATCAAAAATCGAAGAGAGCAGGAACAAATATTATTAAGGGCAGACAAGGGAGGAGCAGTGGTGGTCATTGATAATGTTAGTTATGTAGAAAAGATTTTGCAGGCACTAGATGATAAATAACGACCCTACAGAAATCCTAATATCCAGGCTCAAAGGTTGCCTGTAGCACTGTGTAACAAATTAAAAATTAAAGAAATGGAAAATGAGCATACTACATCAGCGAGATACCAGGCCCCAGAATGCCTATGGTCTGCCTAAAAAACATAATTATTGAAGTAATAAGGGTAAATTAATACATAAAACATCACGATATATGTGTCAGCAAATAAAACGAATCTCCGAAACATGGCATTTTTCAATAAGGAACTCTTAAGAGTTCGTTCAGTCAGTCGATGAAGAGAAATTAGGAGATAAAGATTTGCTTGCATTTCAGTAAGCGGAAGCTACTCGGGATCTAGAATTAACTTTGGGCCGAATCCCGGATATTA
Organism: Protopolystoma xenopodis; assembly: GCA_900617795.1. Classification (NCBI taxonomy): domain Eukaryota; kingdom Metazoa; phylum Platyhelminthes; class Monogenea; order Polystomatidea; family Polystomatidae; genus Protopolystoma; species Protopolystoma xenopodis. The sequence continues at coordinate 9,569 of CAAALY010000400.1, forward strand.
TGAGAAATACAAATTTAGGTAATGAGTCAATAATGATGTTAATGAATTTAGTGATGAGATGTACAAATTTTACTTTCAATAGTAAACTGTACTTACAATCAAGACGCTTGGGTATGGAATCATGTTTGTCTAAAATGTTTAAAAATGACTGCATGGCTCAAATGAAAACTCGCCTAATACAAGAAGCAATTTGGGTTCCCCAATTATGAGTTAGGTACATGGATGACTACTTTGCCGTATGGAAACATGGCAAATAAAGTATAGGAGAATCGACGGGAATATCAAGTTCACCATGGAACTAGAAAAGGATGGTATTTTACGCCTACCACCCTATCTGTACTACTTGAAGTGTTATTTCCCACGATATTTCATGCCTTTTGTGGCACACATACTCTCGCCTCGCTGAGTAGGTCCATAAGAATCAAGATTCTAAAGCTAGATAGGAGAATAACTGGAGGCTAAAGAACCCGGGTAATTCTCATAGTCAAGTCTTTGCCTAATGGATCCCAACCATGATCAAACACGTCTACTGTTGGCCAACTAGCTCTAGTCCCCGCCGCATCCATCGTGCTTCTAGCCATATGGCCTAATCTATAACTTCTTGTGCCCTAGTCTCTTTTGTGTGCCCACCCATAAGTGTTGTGGTTCTACATATTTTGATTTGGTTCAGTGTTGAACCATGTGCTATGGATAGAAGCAGGATAGTTACGGAGGCGACTAGAGCTATTTGGCTAACAGTAGACGTGTTTGATCATAGACGTGGTCCATGAAGCAAAGGCTTGACCATGAGA
>CAAALY010000401.1:0-10357 GCA_900617795.1 Protopolystoma xenopodis
ATAGGCTATATAACATATAATCGTCGTCCTGATAAAATACTCAAAGGACGAAAATGCAGACTGCTGAACATAATATACTGTAATAGCTTCGTAGCAAATTGTCTTCAATACTAGGTAAGCAATTAATAGGTATTTAGTTTAAATTTTATTATTAGGTGCCAGAAATTACATATATGCAAGAGGGCTAGCCCGTGTGTTGGAGGATCCTGGTTCTTGTAAAGCCATCAAACTTTATTAGTATATAGCCGGCCTAAATTCATCACTTGTAAAATGTTCTTTTCTCATATTAATATATTCGCTACTATAACTTTTGATAATATTAATTGTCAAGCCTATATTAAAGTTTGCTCTTGATAGTGGAATACAACTACGTAATCAAACGGGGATTTAGTAAGTCGATGTTGCTAAAGGGAATTTCCAGTAAAGCGTTTCGATCAAGGGCTTGAATGGAATACGTTCAATCATAGATGCTATATGATGAGGTAGTGAATTACCTAAAAGCTCAGCCTTTTAGTATGAAAAAGTTGATAATGAAACGCACGCTTTACTAAATAAAGAGAAATGTTGCGCAATAAGCAAGTAAATCAATAAATATTACCTTAATAAAACAAGCAATTAGATGCTTTTAAAATATTAAAACTTAAAAAATAGCATTAAAAAATCTTTTTTGATATTATTCAACCGTAAATATTCTGGGTTTGCCACCCCTTTTGATTGGTTTCCTTCATTATTTACTGTCATGAGCCTTCCGGAAAAGCTTCTACAGAGTATGGCCATTATTTCTATGCTTATTAACAGATGCACTTGAAACATTCAATCTTTTTGATACCAAAGGTGATAGCAAGATTGAGGCAAGGCATATTGGTGAACTTGTTAGGGCACTAGGGCTTAATCCATCAGAGGCCGATATTCGTAAATGTGGTTTTCAAAGTGACCCAGGCAAGCTTTATCATATATAAAGATATGTATATCTTTTACAATTGCATGCCTTAATTACAGACGTTCTCCTAGCATATATGACCGCTTTAAAAATTTGCATTAAATCCATCGCCATTGATCACCAATACACTCCATCTCTGTATAATTTATTCATTTCCCTTTAAAATTTGCCTCAATGACGATTTATTTTCTTATTTTATATAGACGCTCGAATTAGTTTTGAAACATTCATGCCAATCTATCAAACTCTATTTCGTGAAGACAAAAAGCCAAATGCAGACGAATTTATCGACGCTTTTTGCGTATTTGATAAGGATGCCAATGGTTTGATTAGTGCAGCTGAATTACGTCATTTATTGACTGCTCTTGGCGAAAGACTCCGAGAAGATGAAGTAGATCAGCTTCTGGCTGGGATGGAAAATGCTCAAGGCTTGGTTCCTTATGAAGGTAGCAACTTCCAGCGTGTATAGTTTATTTTTTCTTACTAATTTAATTTGTTCTTTTCACTACTATTACGGTAAAGTATTTTGTCCCCAGCCATTCCCTTGCCGCTTCATATCACAACAACCTATTGACTACACCTACAGGCTGCTATTCTCATAAAGAAGCAGATAAATATCAGTAACATTTATTCTGGCTATTATGCATACTAAATACTAATGAAAGTCCTAATTTTATCCTTATATTACTTAGATGTTAGGTACTCAAACCATTAATATCACTAGTTTTCATCCTACTAATAAATGTAATCAATCAAATTTTACCATAATCTAATATTTATTAATCCAAAAGATTTTACTTTAGTATGAGTTATTAGCACATTCTGCTATACTGCCTATTATTTTGTATTGCCAATTTTCTTAATGGATTCTGCAATACAAATGACAGTAGCACATTTCTCATCTGCATGTGAAGCACTCATTTTGGTTTATTGATTTCATAAAGATGGCAAGCATACTGGCGAATAACGAAGTTGAATCTAAGTAAAGTTACTTGCTTGCATTGATCCAGAAGTTACTCAAATTAATTTTAAACTCCCTTGCCTTATATGGGTCTATCATAGCTAATATTTTTAGCGATTTAACATTTACACACGGGTTTCTTATTCTTACTTAATGATAAAGCCCACCGTGTTTTGTCTGCAAGCTTGCCAGGCTTAGCCTTGCTGCGCATGAATGGTATTGAATCATCTAACCATGTACACTTTTGTGATGCATTGCAACCATTAACAATTTACTTATTGGTGAATAACTCTAATGGAACTTGATACATTCCCTGTCGTTTCGCCGGAATCGTAGTCAGCGTTGCCAGTGAGCCCTACTATTCTTAGCACCATTTCACGCATCAGAGACGATTGAAGTCGATCCTTTGACCAATTTTCTTTTAAACATTTGTGGTGTCCTGTCCTATATTTGCCTATCTTATACCCTCGTAACACATCTTCACTATCACAACTTCTTAGTTGTTTATCTAAACCTAGTTCAGGTGTGCCATTTAATGTGGATTTAATTAGCCTTGCCGGTCTTAGCAGCACAGACCCAGGATCGAAGGTGAGATACCAGTCATTCAGCTGACAATTTCCAAAGGATCGACTTCACTTGTTGTAGTGTGGTGCTAACAATGGCAAGGCTCATTGACAATGCCGGCGAAGCGTCTTGGAGTGTACCAAGTCTAGTCCGATTCTGGAAATTATCATGCATACTATGGAGTCAAGACAATGTGAGTTCATCTTCCTGCCAGCATGATCAAGTTATGAAAGCAGGATCAAACAACGACCATACATCTAAAAGAAACTGCGGCAGCATCTTTGTCTTCTTATCTACGTTTAAACAAAAAGTTTGCTCGTATATAATATTCTGATGTTTTAAAGTTTGCTTCCGGCTCAGATCTGTGCATCATTCTATTGGGCCGAATTTATATTTTTAATTAACAGGCTACTAGTGATAAACTGGTAACGCACTCAGTTGATACATTTATCCCTTGATTACTCAGAAAAGTACCCAGAGATATCACAATATGCAGCGTGGACCCATAAATGAGCTTAAAAATCTATTGATAAGACGGCTCAATAGTAAACACCTGACGTCTATATTTATGATGGATAAGTTTTCACTATTTATTTTAAATGTATCATTAATATTTGCTTTTTAGCATGAGTCAGTTTTATATCATTACCTAAGTTTTTTATGAACCTGAAAATCCAAACAAATTAATAATAAATGATTCTATACATATATCTAGGTTTCTAATTACAACTAATACTCACTTAATTTAGATAAAATGGTTTAAGTCCAGTGCTCTGAAAAATTTATAGAATAATGGAGAAACAAGCTTTCTGGGAACAATAGCGACAAGCGGTTTAGAATAGTGCACGAGACCGAAGAGTTAGACCGTTTTAATTTACCCTCAGGGTTGGTTCGGTCTATGGTAGCTATCGACCAATGTTAATTAATTTGCGGGCCTCCGCACGCGTTCCCAAGGTTAAGCCATACACCTTTTCCACTAGATAAGTGTCCATTATTTTCTCAGCTAACTTTTTAAAGCATCAACTGTCATTCATCAAACAGATTAATGAATGGACGCCTCAAGCACTCCTATATAAAATTCACATGACAATTATTTTCAGCCTTTGTTCGCAGAGTCCTGAGTTGATAGTCGCCCCTTCGGCAGTGCTGCGATGCACACCAGCTAGCTGCGATGACGCGCACCAGCTAGCAACGATGAAGCTAGCCTCATGCTAATCAATCCGCCATTCGATGATTCCAGCGTACTGATTAACTTTTTTCAAATACATGATTTTTCAGACAGAATTATTTGAAATACCAGAGCCCCGCTTTCAATAACCTGGAGGAACCAAGGGCGTTCAAGAGGTTAGTGCGTAATTCAGGCTGGCCTTAGGCATCGAGTCGACACCTCGTACCGCCTAAAGGGTATTCTAATTCCGTTCCATGGCCCACACCAACCTTTTGGCACAACTTGCGCATTCTCAGCGTTACGGCATCGAGGATGCGAATTATAAGAATCATCAATCAAATTATGCTTTTATTTCCTATGATGGCACATGCAAGTAGCCGTTAGGCGACCAGTACCTCAGGGATATGCGCATATTAAAATATATGTACAGGGAACAAGTGAGGCGGGAGAATAGATACGGAGCAGGGCTGAGGAAAGTCAACCAAGTCTTTGTACAATTGACTCGTTTGATCGAGTGGGGAGCTAGACAAGACAGCTGTCGCAGGGAATATAATTATGCAAATCTGAAATATTGACAACAGCTTGAATCACATCTACCACAGATGACGAGGAGACCATGGCATAACCAGGATTGTAGTATACATAAACTCAAAGGGGAGTGGAGGCATTTCAGTGGCAGGGGCATGATATTAAGTTACATTGCTAGACAAGTGTGATGCAGAAATGTTGGCACATGAACGAGCTGCAAATGTCGCATGCGTTGGGGGCGTAAGCATTGCGTTCACATAAGGGCGCAGAGCCAGTGAGCAAAGCAATTAGGATGGGCACCCAAATTCGAATCCGTGGGTATAATCAATTAAGTGAAAAACACTTAAAAGATAAATTATGCTACCGAATCAAGATTTGAAGTTTCAGACAAGTAAAGGCTTGAGTCGATCCGGAGATCAAAGTAAACCGAGGGGATAAATGCGTCGATTGATTCGATTAAATTAAAAAAATGAGCCAATATTACAATAAGTCTGAAGATAAAAACAGCTCCACTTAAAAAACCAATTTGGTCGACTCAGTTCGATTCACAAAAGGACGAAAATTGTGTGGAGGGAAATACCAAAAAGATAAAGCCGTAGCTAAGCACACCGGGTCGATCGACAATGTCAGCAGACTTGAGTGGGACTAAGCCCTCCCGAAGTGGGCCTTAAGTCTTTACCGGCCGTCCCTGGTGCTCCAGTCGTCGAGGCCGCAGAAGAGGCAAGCACACTACAATCCATGGAGCCATCTGCGGGATGATTTAGGCGCTGATGCCTGGATGAAGGCCAGTGACCAGGCTTCAGGGCGGCCGCCGGAATCCCGTTATCCATTGAAGGGCTGACCGGCGGCAGAGAGTAGGATTGATTAGGGCAACAGAAGAGCTCTTTCCTCTCGTTAAGACCATCCGTGGTCTCCGAGGCCTGAGAACAGGCTAAGTGCATAGCGCCGACATCAAGCCCCTTTGTTCTTACAGCAGGCCAGCTTCTTTGCAGGCCATTAGGAGCACCATGTGGTAACTGCTTCGCGCAGTCATCGTCGACCACGCGGGTCTGCGAAGAGTAGCCTGGAAACCCGCCGTGGGCTCGGGAAAGCAGAGCCAGCGAAGCCTGTTGACAGGCACAGAGGATAAGCTCAAAATAGGTAAATGTGCATGTCAGGCCTACACAAGAAATCAGCTAATAAGCTGTTTAAGACGAGGTAGGTTTCACACGATGGCTAATGTATCTTCACTATTAATGCTAAAAAGTATGTGGCTTTAAAAACATACTCAAGCAAGATCTTAACTAACATAGGATAATCGTAAAAACTTGAGCAGCGAGATAGCCATCTATCCAGCTCACCGAAGTATGTGCTGGCAGAGTGGTTGCATTAACTTCATCAACAAAGCGTGAATTCGCACCTTCAAGGCCAATCAAGGACTTATAGTTGTGTGAATCCTGCTCCAAAAATTTGCCCAAAAGTGCCTCCGTGGGGATGACATTTGAAGTGAGAGGGTTGTCAGCAGACGCAGTGGCGAGGTACGTATCGGGAGGAGACTGAGTAGATTCATTGCCACTGGAATGGGAGTACCGGTGTGCACTTATGCGCGTCTGCAAGCCATCGCAATTCAGGAGAGGCATAGGGCTAGCTTTGCAAAAGGAGGTGGAGTGAGGCGGTAAGGGACGAGAGGTCTGTGAGTGGTCCATTTCTTCAGACAAAACAAGGTGGGAAGTGCGTGACAGACGACCAGGATGCAAGCTGGCGATACAAGAACGTAACTGCGAGGATACCCGCCATAACGGATCTATAACAGGATCGAGTTCTTCATCAGTGTAATGGTCATCAGTATCAGGAACGAAATGACCCAGTGCATCGTCATATGCAGCTAAATATGCTTGTATGGAAGGTGGGCATGCTACACGGTCAAATACAACTCTTCCACCGCGGCCTAATCGTCGACGAATATACCCCGTGTAGACATGCTGCTGCTGATGGTGGACAGGAACACTTGTTAGTCTATAACAAGTGAGGTTGTAGAGTCGATTATCCAAGATCCTGGGATCAGGCATTACATCAGTGCTGAAAAAAAGTAGTTTGGTATTATGACGAAAATAGGGAAAACATTAGTATTAAATAAGTGTTCTACCTAGGTTTGAGGTATTTGCAACCTGGTGTACGGATAAATGCAAACGGCAAGGATTTAGAGGTATGATCCTCCTCAAGATCTACATCGGTAGCTTCATCAGAGCTTATGCCACGAGGACATCCATGAGGACGTCGAGACAATTTGCGTTTTCGGTTTGATCGTTTCCTCGGAGTGTCCTTTAAGAGCATATATTAAAGAGTACAATTACCTTAGATACACGAGAATTAGATGTCGAATCAACTGAAAACTTTTGACATCGACGCGCTAGCAAGTTGGCTTCGGCAAGTTTGGATGCATCCCAGTCGGAAGCCAGGTACCTTATGTTAAAAACATCTTTCTCGTTTTGAACCAACAGCCCCTTAGTGGTTTCGCGCTTGACGAGACGGCTAACTATTTCTCTAGAAGAGACAAAGTTTAAATAATAATTAAGCCTACCCTAAGACATTCATTTGCTCACGAAGAATAAGCATTTTTTCATAAGATTGTTCGTCATTCTTTCTATTTTTTCTGGTCTGCATGCGCTCTGTTCGTCGCCGGAAAGCGACATATGGATCATTATTGCTTCCACCATCCCGCCTTTCTTGTCGAACACTTAGCAACAGCGGCTGTCTACTCTGGACCCTTTTATTTAACCAGTAATCGTAGACAGCAATGACCAGGGCCGGATCATCTTGTAGGAGACACTTCGCTTCCTCTAGATTCATTACCTATAGAACTGAACATTAGGATAGGTATTAAACCTTCTGTCCACAGCCTCTCTCCAGTTTGTCTATCATAGCTTCGAATTTATCCGGAGAGACAGCAAGGTCACTTTTCCGAAGCCATTCTTCATCTTCGGTATCCATATCGTATTCAATAGGCTCTTCCTCTGCCAGGACAATAGCTGGAAGATAAACAATGGGGAAAAAAAGCCTCACTTCTGATGTGGATAAATTGCTTAGGTGGGACGTATCCATTGGGGTAGAGAACCGCGTGACTGGCATATTGATCCACGATCTCGGGAACAGGAATAATGACATCTTCTGACTTATGATTCTGCAGTGCCTGGAGAACTTCAAGAAAATGATGCTCCTAAAACGGAAAAAAACAGCTGATAAGAGGGGAGGACAACTGGCCAATCAGAGCAAGGCACATAAATCGATTAATCAATAACAGACGTGGACTGACGGAAGATATATATTTAAATTTGAACGAGAAAAATTTGTTATAAGGACGTATCATGGAAATTAAATTTACATTTTCCTCGTCTTTCTCCATCCCACTCGGAATCTGGGGCACCCCTCGATTGACAAGAGCATTCTCGCTAATTTCAGAAAACAACTCAGAGTCAAATGTAAGAATTGGAAGTGGTTTGTTGAAATCGATCTGTCGAGCCCGAAATGAGACTTTACTCATATCTAAAATAAAATGACCGATAATGCCCGGTTAGTTGGATTTCTTTGGGGGGCACCCATACGTAAGTACCGAGAAATAAATACACAAAGGCGAGAGTGGTTTAAATTTGTTTAAAATTAAGTGACGAAAATCATTTATCTTCCGGAAGAGAAGCAGCAAGCGTACCTCGGAATAGAAATCTGTCCTAGGCCACAGGCAAGATGGCGTCGGACTTGCGCAGCAGGTTCAATATGGCGGCACCGAGCCTTATATACGTCTAGCATGATGACAGGACACGCGACGACCAAGAACAAAGCAATTAAAAGAAACACTTTTTTAATTTACTAAAAATAAATACTGGGTTTAAGTTAATTTATTTAATTCGATATTAGTTTATTTTGATTTTTGCTTTTAATAATGTTTTATTCTAACATTAAAAAAAATTTGAAGTTGAGCTTAGCTGATAAACAATAAATATTCAGGATTAGAACTAAGTTACAGCTTGTTAAACAGGCGACCTAGGTACTGATAATGGCAGGTTTTCACTAATGATGCCAAAAAACGTCTGGGAATGTACCAAGTCTAAGTTCCGACGCTAGGAATGATAATCATTAGCACAGCAGAGGACTTTGGACATGCTAAGTACAAATAATTCTCCCTCATAACAAGAACAAGTTGTGAAAAAGATCAAATCTTTACATTTAAAGAAAATTGCGGCCAAAATAGTCACACAACTTTAGATATACGTTTAAAATAATTACAATTATGATCACAGTCTAGACTGCTAATTTTTCTATTAATTTGTCTGGGGTATTCCTTTTTCGTACCCTTCTATGGCAATAAATATAAAATACTTTTTCAGCATTGACAAATTGTCTCTATCCTGAATGTGTTGTATGACGGTAAACACATTCAATGTAGGACAACTTATATAAAACTTTAATCTAATTTTGTCCTTTAAGAACAAACAAAAGTTTGAGAGTATTTGCATGTCTAAGATGGCAAAAGAGACGGAACTCTCTTGATTCATAAGCAAAATATATGTACGTTATTCAAGGTATTAATGTTCACTGTGATAAATAATTGTTAAAAATTGTTTCTATGTGAACTGTGTGTAATTTTTTGCATCTCTTGTAGATAGTTGAAGTCTTCCTTTATGTGAACTTTATTTTTCCAATTATATTTTTAATATAAAATATATTTATGAGAGGTGGTTTAACTTTTTTACCAAGCTTATTCACTATATAAGTAGTTTGACTTCGTTTGTTCAACTTGGTAGTGTTGTCAGGACGACCTAGTTAGATACGCCATGTACTAAGTCCTCTGCTAGAGAAATTATAATAATTACCAGTATGGGACCATGGACTTAACACATTGCCAGAGATTGAACTCGAAATTTAGTTGGCATCGTCAGTAAGTCTTTCCATTTTTAATACTAAAATAAAATTCGTCTAGTAGACACGTTGTGTTATCACTCCTAGTTGTGTTCTGGAAGATTTTCCTACTCCCTACCCTCGTACTTCATCCCACCCCTTTTCATACCTGCTGTTAACCTTGGTCCTTTCTGCCCGAAAGGCTGATTCAACTCGGACATCCTATCCAAATCTCCCTTACGGGCACGTAGATTCATTTATTATCCCAATGGTTGATTAATTTTGCTTGATTTCCGTCCTAGAATACATTTTACTCTAGGCGATATTTCTCAAACATATAGTAGAACGTACACTTTCACCTCATTGAGCAGAACACATAAACTCTGATTATCATGCTTGCAGAAATTAAGCATCGTCTTCTCAGTTGATCTCCTTGATTCAACCTGTGAACCCTAAGCAAGCTGTGAACTTCGTTCCCTGGTCGCCTGCTGCACTTCGAATAGATATCTAGTCGATTTTGTCATAATGCCAAATTTCGGTGAGGATTGAGATTATTACTCTCTCTAGTCCCGTGACCACCAAGCCCCCAACTTTATAATTGTTTCTTCGATCAGAATACACTCCCTGAAAGCGTCTTTTATTGAGTTTCGAAACTTTCCTATCCGCTTCATTCTTATGATCGCTTTTCTTCAAGTTTACGATAGGTCATTTTTTTACAAGCATATCCTTTTTTATGGTCCTGCCGTATCCTTGTTTTCTCCAAGTTTACTTAAGCAATTAGCAAAGTAATAGCTAATTCTGCTTTTTTTCAAAATCCTGTTCATTAAATTTTTTACGGCAAGGATGCCAATGGCCTCTCTAAGCTTTCATTTCCTTGTATTTTATTACGTACTTTGTTCTGTTGCCCTATAAATGATCGCGTGTCCAGTTGTTATAATATGTACCACTGTTTCTGATCTTCCGGTATCCATTTTAATGCAAATCCGTTGATGATACTTGATTCGTATGTTGACCCTTCACCAATATATTTCTGTTTGCATAGCCGCATATTCTGCAGTATGCTCCCGAACAAGCAAATATCTCGCCCTTATCATGCTACCTAGGCGAACGAAGTAAAGTGTTTCTTTCGTGGTCAACTGAATATTCCTATTTCTTAATATTTGCCTAGAGAAACTAGGCATACCCACTTTTATGAGTCATTCTTTACATTTTTTTCATAATCGCTGCACTGTCAGCAGCTTTCCAAGGCAAGTATATATTTTAATAATACTAATCTAGAGTATCCTCTACTGAGGAAAATCTAAGTCAATTTGACATTTATTCA
>CAAALY010000402.1:0-10352 GCA_900617795.1 Protopolystoma xenopodis
AGATCTTGATTTCTTCATGCTGAGATACAAGTGAAAATAATTTATATCCCAGATGCTAGTCCAAAACTGTCTCTACAAAATTTTAGGAGCCTTAAGGGTTTGAGGGGCATGGTTAATATTATCAAGGAAAATATTTTATAAGATGTGAGATTTTCAGCGAGCATTACTGTTTATATGAAGACTAAAATTTTATGGATTCATTATTTTGCATATTTTATAAACATTATGCCACATAAAGCTCCATAATATCTTGTCAAAAGTGATTTATTTAAAAAGCTTTAGAGCTTAGATTCCTGTATGTTTTATGACAATAATGTTAATACATTTTATATCGATTTATAGACTTATCAGAATGCTTTACCGTTAGCTATTCCCTTTACTTGGGTTTACAAGACAAGATAAATTTTTGTATTGTTTGAAACAGATCAAAACTTATTTTAAATAAAACTGTGCTTGACACCCAGGTTTATAATAGTTTTTCGCAATATCGTAAGATCTTTTCTGGCAATCAATCTTGTCAAAATATGTAAATTCTTCTTTATCTTCAAATGAAAGCTTTGTAAAAGTTTATTTAGTCTGCCACATAAGACTCAAAGTTTCATTAATTGATTTATCTTAGCTATTTATGCTTAAGTGAGAGAAGCTTTGCTGCTAATTGGCATGACATTTAAAAATATTAAAGTAGATAGAGTCACTTTATCTTCTTTGCTTGTTATCTAAATTGAAGTAAGTTCGATGAACCCATCAAATATTTACAAAAACACGCATACAAATACATTTTTACAGGGATAATTCTGATGTTACCGTGTCAATAGGGGGGTTTCTGTAAAATCATATCAAATTTTAATGCACCATGGATGATTTCTGAAATTTTTATTTAATATAAAGCAGATTTTGCCTTTAAACTAATTGTCCCCTTTGATGTTCTTTAACTAGCTAAGGCTAAATAAAGGTTGATATTAAGGAGAACAATATTCATTTCTTCTGATGACGTAGTTTATATTTATTTTCCTCCTGTTGGACTTAATACTTATAAACTCAGGCTTTGCTAAACGTATTTCAATATAATATGGCTAGCTTAGCTTTCATAGGAATGATTTTGCCATTAACTGAAGATCATAGTGATCGATTCTGCACCCATATACCACCTATGCATCATATTACCAAAAGATCATCCTCTTTAGTACTCTGTTGATTTATTAATCTATTTAATTCATATGAATTCTTCACCGAATAATTTTCAATACTCAGCCAATTTCCTTAGTTGTCTACATAAGAAACGTGAAGTCCTATCCATTACAGTACCTCTGTTATTAACAAGCAATCTTGAAGGAACTCCTTCCCTGTATATTTTTGGAAGCCCAAAGAGATCTTATGACTTGAATAATGTTTCTAGATATTTACACCAAAATGAGCTGTTTGTTTTAGAGGCAGATAAATGTGGTGCAGTGGTCATTATGGATAGGTTAAGTTATGCAGAATAAATGATGGTTCATTAAGTGACTCAGAAACTTACAGACTTTTAGTAAAGGATCCCACAGAGAGTCTTAGGTCCAGACTTAGAGAATCGCTTAACGTTTGTGTTAGCAGAGGAGAAATTGAGAAGTAGAAAATAAATTCACTTCTTCAGAGGGATGCTAGGGCACCTTCAGCCTACGGCCTTACAAAAATACACAAGGAAGGAGTTCATTTGAGATTGATTATTAATAACAAGGGTACTGTGATGCATAGGATTTCACGTTTCTTATCTAGACAACTGAGTAAATTGGCTGAGTATTGGAAATATTCAGTGAAGAATTCATATGAATTTGCTAGATTAATAGAGCAACAGAGATTAAAGAGAATGATATTTCGGTTAGTTTTGATGTGTTATCAATGTATACTAATATCACAGTTCAGAAAGCTATTGAAGCACTTAGACTCAGCCTAGATGAAAACCCAGAAATGATTGGGGAGGCAATTTGAACAAAAGCTCAATCTTAAGGTTTCTTAATCCATCCATGAGCAGCACATACTTCACCTTTAATGATAAATTTTATGAACAGATGCAAGGCCTAGCAATGGGATCTTGCTTAGCTCCCATTTTGGCTAATAATTACAAGTCAAGAATGGAGGAACACTACATGGAAGAGGTTAGATTGACACCCAAACTCTTCGTTAAATGTATGAATGACTACTTTGCCATATGGCAGCATGACAAGGGTAGTTGAGATAATTTCCTGTTTTTAATTAACCAGATTGAAAGCAATGTCAAGTTGACAATGGACAGGGAGATGAACAATAATTTACCCTTTTTAAATGTCTCAATGATCAGAGCAGATGATAAATTCGACAGGGATGTCTATAGAAAGCCAGCGCATGCTGCCCACTTTTATAGAGAAAGTTGACCTAGTATTCAGATCGGAGTGCTACAAGATAATGTGTTCATGTAATCGCTTTTATGCTGGAGAGACTTGTCGTCCCATTCGAAAAAGCGTGGCTGAGCACAAAAGCGCCTGCAAAGGCTGTTGGGTTCATCAATCGGAGCTTGCTGAGCACAGGCCAAAAACGGGACACGAGATTGAGTGGCCTCAAACTTGTCGTTTTGCTGATTATGTCATGTTTGCGGCTAAACTTAAAATTAGAGGCGCCATAGAAATAAACTAAATAGCAAATACATTGAATGTAATGAATACTGGTAAGAAGATAAATAAAAATTAATTGTGCTGAATTAATAGACTGAAGGATAGAGAGGGAGTTGAGCCACCTGCAAGAAGGAGACGATGCAACTAGTCTTTTCTTAATTGTTGAAATTACTTCCATTTCTAATGGTAGGATTGGATGAAGAGATTTGAAGATCAGAAGACAACGGCGGATTCCTCTTGACCAGCTGTCGATTGGCTTTACTGGAAGATTCATGCTAACACTGTTTCCGAGGTACTCGCCTTTGATTTCGGTAAAAAAGTACTAAGCTTTTGTCCGTCATATGACGAATATCATCAGAGTAAGGTATCATTGTCACAAAAAATTCAAGCTTATAAGTCAATAAAGTCTTTTCTTGTCTTAGTTCTAATTATGTTTACTTCTCTGTATATTTAGCTCACTCTTTCTCTCTCGCATTGAGACCAAAAACAATAAAAAGCCATCAATTCAACCAGACGAGTGTCCGACCATGCGCAAACGGAGTGATGGTTATAATATGTATGTAGAAAGAGGTAGATAGTAGTTATCAACTTTGATGGTCTAAAATAGACGTTACTTTTGCTGTCCTAATTACTTTGCGCTATCACTGCGGGTTTCGTGCATAAGCGAGCACAAAGAGGCACATACGCATACAGAAACAGACGCATTCACAGGCTTCGAGGTTGACCCTAACTAACCAAATCACTTGATACCTGATAAAAAAGTCCAGATATAGGGTATATATATATCGCTTTTTAGGGATTCGCCGATGCGTTTTCTTGACTCGTTAGCTTGAATTTGATTGTGATGATGATACCATGCTCTGATCATGCTAGTCATATGACGTACGAAAGCTTAGCGTCAGCATTTATGTTCCAGTAGAGCCAATCGACAGCTGATCAAGAGGAATCCATCGTTATCTTCTGGCGGAATCGACCTTCAAATCTCTTCACCAAATACTTTTACTCGAAATGGAAGTAAACACAAAAATTATAAAACAAGAGATTTATCAAAGCCAAAGTTTATATCGCGTTGTTCATCTAGGCCTATTTGAAATCTATTCATACTTTCCGCTGGTTTCCGCAATCCCCCCAGTGTGTCGAGGGTTTTGATACAAAACTGCGGTTTAATATGCAACCCTCTCCCTGCGGGTCCTAACAGCGACCCCCAATGGTTCCGTAGGAACCTTCCCTTTTCTGCCTTTTTCAGCGATTCCACTACATCACTGCTACAGTATCCGTGCTACTCAAGGTCGTATTTTCTACCCTATGCCTCAACCCTTTGATAAAACACATGCACCAGCATCACTTAGCAAGCCCTTAAAGTCTGGATTCTCAACTGGCATGGCAACGTAACTTGACGCTGCAGATTGCCTTAAAATTGTACGGTGTGTGCACCGAGTGAATCTCGTGGCCAAGCCTTTACTTCATGGTCCAGATCCATGAACAAACTTATCTACTAAAACCAAACTATCAAGGATCACTCCCGTTTATTCCGCCCTTCTATCCCTAATGCCAAGTTTATGATTTTCTTATGCTCAAGTCTCTTATGTGCCAACCCCCAAATGTGATGGTTCTCCTTGATTTGAATAGGCTCGCTGTAAACGTCTTATCTTGTTTTCCGATCGTTCCTCTCTGTTCTCATTGTAATTTACTTTCATAAAATTGAAAAATATTACCTTTGTCTAGTTGTCTTTTTGTTGATATTGCTGTTCCCTGATCTCCTCTACGTTTGCTTATACAGTGCCTAAAGTTTTCGCTTATCCTGCCTTCTTTAAGTCTCCTGTTAATTACCTTTCTTTTAGTCAGGATATCAATGGCTTCTCGTATCATGTGTTCGCTTGTATTTCTGTCATATGCAGCCATCCTTTCTGTCGATTTTTACTCAATTTCGTATCCAGTCTGTGAGATGTGTTTCATTATTTCAAATCTTCCAGTGTCCATGTTTCTGCAGAGTCTTTGAAGTTCCTTGATTCGTGAGCTGATTTTCCTTCCTGTTGCACCAATATACTTCTGCTTACAGTTGCCGCATTTGATGCTATAGTCTCCCGAGCAGGCAAGTTTGTGAACATTCTTGTGTTACGTCGGCAGGCTTGTGAAGAGTGCTGTCTTTTTCTTCCGATCACCTTGATATTCTATTTTCTTAGCAACGGTTGCAATTTCTGGCTTAGTTCATAGGAAGACAAGCACATCCACTTTTTTTCCTGATCCTATTTTCATAAAATCCGAGTTGAAATCTGTTCTTTATGACGCTTATATTTTTTTCTATAAATTATCTGTGGTAGCCTTTATGAGAAGTAACTCGGTTTCATTGATCTCCTGAGATAACATTATCTTTGGAACTTTCATTTCGTATGAAATTTTATGGAAAACAGATTCGAAGGTCAATCTCACGAGAAGAGGACAGTTAAATCACGTTTTACTGCAGCCGTTTAGCTTTTAAACGACGTTGACATTGCTGCAGTTCATGAGACCTTCCTCTTTTCATGTGAAAACCGGCTTAGCTTTTGTATATCATATGATGGACATCATCAGAGCTGGAACACATTATTGTAAAATTCTTAAGTTAATCCTAAGACAGGAATACTATCCGGCTCTATCCTACCTTCTCTATAGTTTCATTTAAGCAAAATAGTACAATGGCATTCAACCGTCCTCGTCTGATGAGACGACCTTTGAATCTCTTTTTCATACACTTTCATACGAAATGGAAGTCTTTCCAATAATTGTACCCTTTAGTAAGGCAAATCCAAATCAGTTTGTCCAACTCCTCGTTTCAGAACTCATTGTCCGTTAGGCTTAAGTTTCATATGTTTTATTTCTGAATACTCTCCTCTTGTGTATCTCCTTGGAGCGAATGACCTCAACATCCAGGAAGTGTAGTCATTTATCCTCCTCCAACTCCATTGTGAATTTAATTCTAGCATCAAGTTGGTTCATAAAATTCAAATTTCCTAACCATGCGCCAAAAGTGCAAAGTAGTCGTCGAGGTATCGCATAAGCACTCTTGGTTGCAGCGGTGACTTCTCGAATTCTTTTGCCAATTTGTCCATGTATACATTTGCCAAAAGAGATGAGAGTGTGGATCTCATTGCTAGTCCAAATATTTGCTCATATATATTGCCACTGAATATAAAATATATGGTACTTACTATTAGGCTGATAAGTGGTGTTAAATACTCTTTCCGTATCCGCTTTTCTTGAAAATATGCTCCTCTCGTTCCAAGACCTCGAGCAGGGCGGTGACTGCTCGAGATGTTTATGTACATGGGTTGTACGTCAAAACTTACCAACATTTACACCCTTTCCACTGCAATATTTTGGATCCTTTAAAAAATTCATATGAATTCTTCACCATGTTCAAGAGTCTGTCGTTTACTTTCTTAAGCTTCAAGCATATATATTTCACTAGTTTGTGTGTTACTCCATACTTGTTGTCGTGTATTAACCATAGTGGTCTTCCTTGTATATCTTTGGTAGGTCGTAGGGTGTCAATGGTCTTGAGCCATTTTGTATTAACGAATTCATCATCCATCTGTCAATTTATCTGTTGTTGTGGAGTTCCTTCAGTATTCTATTGATCTTCATCGTTGGATCCTTTTTTAATATTTTGATAAGTGTCCCGGTCGTCAAGGGTACTTTCCAATTTCTCCATGTCCTGTTGCCTGTCCACTATCATTATCGTACCTCCCTTATATGCACAAAGATCTATTTTCTCATTCATTTGTATTTTTATACGTATCCTCATCAATCTGATCCCTTTCATTGGCTCTTGATGAGACAGAATTCTCCGAAGTAATTACATTCTACCTCCCGTTTGGTATCTTCTGAGTATTTCTTCAAGATGTTGATAACTTCTACACGGATATCATCTAAAATCTTCCCTACGTTGCCGAGTGAAAAATTTAACCCTTACTTCATGAGATCCCCGGTTTCACAATAAAGAGGAATTGAGGATAAGTTCACTGTCCTAGCACAATCGTCCTTGGGAGAAGTTGATACCGTTAATGCTGGAACATCATGACTTGTTCTGATTCGCTGAATCTTGCACTGTCTTAGTATCCCATATCTAAGCAAGTTCTTGTCATATAGCTCATTATTTCTTTAGTTAATTGAAACATATTTGCTTTATTTAGGATAAAATCATACTTGTACAACCGGTAAAACTCAAATCACTTCAAATATGGAATTTATATGTCACCAATAATTAATAATTCCTTGTTTTGATAAATATTCATACTAGAAATTGGTAGTTTTTAAATTAAAGAATATATTCTCTTGTAGCTAAAAAAGGAGCGATCAAAGTTTTAAAAGTATCATGTTGGAATATCTTTTATTTTTTTTAAAGAGGCGAGTGAAAGGAGCTTATACCCTAAAATGAAATGAAATGTACTCCAACATCAACACATTTAAGGATGCCTCCGAAGTCATTTTTTCTGCACAGCTTTTTTACATATCTGCAAAATTAGCATTTTTGCCTGTAATTGTTAAGATAGTTCCCTTGCTTGAAAGGATTGCTTTGCGCTTAGATTTCACTAAATCCTCGATCTTAATAAATTTAGCCTGCAGCTTATTGTTATCCGACAGTTCATTAGCTTAAAATACATGAAGTTGTGAAACTGATACGTTTTTATGCCTAATTCTACGTAGGCTTTTAAAATCATCAAATTAATTAGTTTATTTTCCACATGATAATGTGTTGTTTAATTTCCAGATTTACCTAGGACAAGGTTTTTCTGGAATTTGCCTAATTTTTTATGCTACGAATCTAATTTATTTCCTCATATGGAAGTTTATTTTTAGATATTAGTTATAGTAGATGACAATTAATGAAGGATTAACTGGATTGTAAATTTCAAAATAAGAATGCCATGAATGAGTACATAGTATGAGACCAACAAAAAACCCTGTAATTTTAGTGGTTTTTACATGAACAAGCTAATAAGCAGAATGCTGGACAATTAAATATTTTGCGTTCTCCCTTGTTCTGAACAATAATATACCAATATTTCATTAGCACTTAAAAATGCTGTATGTTCGTTTAGTTTAACTTTGACAGAAAACACTCTAATAGCAGCTACAAACCAATTGATTACGCATATATTTGTATTGAAATAGTTAAAAGAAGTGATCAGTATTTTGATATCACTGGAATGGAAATTGGGATTGCCTTGCATAAGCTGTCATTCCATATGACCGAATAGTTGTTGTAAAGTTAAGGCATTCAGAATACCGCCTAAACATTATAAAAATGATTCTATTAGCTATCGAGTTTCCTATGGACTAGGCAAATATTAGTTATGTGCCGGTATAATTCAAGTCCCTAATTCTTTGGTGTATCGTCAGGATGGGCAGCTTTAATAATGTAACGGATAAGGTTGATTAATTAAAAAATAGTCGAGAATTATGATAGTAAATTCGACGGAAAAGGTACAACATGTTTTGTTTATTATTTTCAGTAAGAAGGAAAATTTGGTTTGAAATGATTTAGGAAATGACTTCATCGCAAAACTGATTTTAATATAGTGTAATTTCTCTCTCTGATAATGTCTGTTACCTGGCAAACAGAGGTCAAGCGAAGCCGCAGGACAAGTTATTTGGGACTTATTCAAACAATCCAACATTTTTCACTCTAAGACAATCCTCGGTATTCCCAATTTATAAATACGTTCGGGAGAATGCGACTAGATCTTAAAATAAGAGCTGCATTTATCCTCTTTCGTCTAAGGTTATGAAGAACTGCTAACAGAATTTTCCCACGATTATTTGCTTAGTCTTCATGCTTCTATTCAATTCCACATAGCCTTGCTTGCCAAAAGCTACTTCCACTCAGAGTGGATCCCAGTTTCGATCTCGAATGGGTCTCATTAGCACCTCCAACGCGACTCCAGTCCTGATGGCGCAGTGTATAGTCTCGACCGGTGAGCCACACTACCTCACATTTTCATTGAATTTCGCATAGCCTTGCCTTCCAAAATGCACAGCTCGGGTTCAAATCCCGCTTGGAGTACTGAATAGGCTTGGGTGAGTTCGAAAATACACACAAGTCTAGCCGAGATGAGAAGATCTTTTGGCAAACAAGGCTAATTGAGATGCAATGGATACATGAGAAGAACACATCAATATTGTAAAATTCAACTACCAGTCCTTCATTATCTTAATTGAAATAGGGCGAATACAGCTATTATATACTCTTCATTTGGCTTCCGATGAGGCTACTTTATACAATCTTATTTTTAGCATTTGCTTAGCACCAGTATGCTCTATTCTCTTTATTCGTTTTACAAGTCAACAAAGGACCAAAATTAATTACTAAGACATTTGAATCTCCAATGTTGAAATGGGCACTCTAATGAAATCTTCAATTTTCACAAGCTCCCTTCTTTTACCCCTCCGAAGTTTGTTGTTCTTTCTGACTAAACTAATTTTAAAACTTAAACTATTGTTATTAAATCAAATTACTTAGAGTGCGCTTGCTTCTCCTTCCTTGTTCCCAAAGCTATTAGCTAGCACTCGCCATAATTGATAAAAAATTCCCTCTCTACTCTGGTGTCCCTCAGGCCTCACACCAAAAAGATCTATTTATTGATGAAGCATAGGCAGGGAAGGTCAAGTTGGCATAATCCTTCTCAAGTAGCGGAATGCCTTTGAATATATTTATGTATAATGGCAATTCCTCATTTCAGGAGCCGTTTATTGCCAAATACCTGCTTTAGTTTTTTCGGTCTCCTTCAAGCTCCTTTATCGCTTCCCATGATATGATATCACATTTCCTTGTTTTATCGCAGTATTTAACTTTATAATAAGGTCGCCATAATTTTCTAAGCTTACATCTTCACAAATGCTTGTTTTTATTCAGAATTTACAGGTCTTAACAGCAGTTTCATTAGAAAAACTTTCAACTCATTACCTAGATAAAGAAAGCTATATTATTATATTGTTTGTGAAGATCATATCAAATAAAAAATGTTAATGTCCTCAATCATTAATGTGCTTAACATTTTGTCTTTATTTAAATTATTTTTTCATGCCAAATGCGGAATACTAAGCATCTCAAGCTGTGAACCTAATCTTATCACGTATATATTGCAACTTTTATAGTTACCTAATGGTAAACTGAAATTATGGCTAACCGAATGCTCTTGCAATATATTGCAAGTTATGAGAAAAACAATTAAGGGAGAAAAAACGTTTGCAAAGCTAGGGGAATAACTTTATGACTTCCGACAGGCAAATATAAATGGAATCATAACTGTTTGCTTGAATGAGGGGAATATTTTCAATAAATAGCCTTCATTAAAAATAAATTCCCAATAGTAGGTAGCTTAATTATTGTAACACAAGCGTTCCTGTCTTGAAGTCCTAGAGCTATGTTTGGAAATAGGACATTTTTGAATCAAACAAACATGCAAGGGATTAACAAAATAGGTGAATAGCAACGTTATACAAGGCAAAAGTACAAGATCAAATGAAAATGTAAAATGAAGAGAAAATAACTAATACTGCGTTAGACCAAATAAATATGCGAATAAAACCACTGGTAAAAGCAAAGAAATATAGTCCTAAAACAAAATTTTATCTCTAATTTTAGAGAACACAAGTTGTTAGATATGTACTACGCTAATCCATGCAAAAGGATTATAGTACGTAAAATCAACTTTTAAGAGAGGGATCAAACTTGGTCAAATTTAT
>CAAALY010000403.1:0-10348 GCA_900617795.1 Protopolystoma xenopodis
TAAGAAAGCTATTAAAGATTTACCTTCAATTTCTATACCACAGTATTATATCTCTAATTATCTTAGCATACTTTCCCTATAAATATATCGACCATTTTAAATACTTACGGCTATTCAGGCTTAACGAATTGCCGTTTACTTTATTTTTGATATTATTTGCAAAATACTTTTCCACTACTTTTTATTAAAATTTAAGTTACTCCATTTGATCAAACTGAATTATTCAAATGCATTTGATTCAAACAAATTAAAATTGTTGCATGCCCAAAAGGAGGATAATTTTTAAGTTGACAATTACAATTCAACTAAATTGAATTTTTGTTTTACGGTCCTGCACATACATTAAATGCATTATTTCAATATTTTGTTAAATATCAAATGTGTTTTATTTAAAATATGAAATTTATATTCTTTCTTAATATCCAGCAATTGAAGGAAAATTGTCTCTAAAATTGGGATATAACAAAAATGCAATTTAAGGATAAATCTACAAAGTCTTTCAATATGCAATTGATCTTAAGGTTTGATTAGAAATAAGTTAATTAATTTAAAATGCTATCAATATCTTGTATAGTAAATAAGATAATCATTTGAGAGTCAGGGCATGATAATGGATATTATAGAGACCACAAATTTTTATTCTTTTGGAAATCACTGTAAAATTGGCCAAATTGCGTCAACAATTTTAAAAAACTTTAATTCTAAAATAGGAGCAAACAATCATACTAAGGACAACAACATTTATAAACAATATTTCCAAGAAATTAACCATTTGCAACAGAATTAAGGTGACAATTTAAAATGATTTAAAAGCAAAATTCAACATTTATGCAAGCGAAATGTCGGGAAAGTTATCAAATATACATAACGACTTATGATTTTATAATGCATACTCTGGTATCTGGAAATGTGCGTTCAAATAGCTTCACCTGACAATATAACAAATTTGTGAAAACAATGCCAAAAAACTTCTATAAAATGAAATTCGACCGCATGAGAATGTGACAAATCTTGGTGTGATTCTATGTAATATAATGTATACTATGCATTCCAAACAATATAATTATGTTGTGTTAACAAGATCAAGCAACTTATATATAAAGCAATAGGACCGCACCTATACTAAAAGCCAACAAAATCTTTTTCTTTATACCCATGATTAAATTATGGAAATAAAAGTGCCAAAAAACGTATCTATTATGGTCAAACAAAGGAAACATTTTTTGAGCGTTATGATTGTAAGACTCACTGAAGATGTTACAGATGCGTCATGGAATGTTCTTAGAACTATGTCTGATCCTGAATATTATCGGGGCTACTAAAGACTTCGTAAAAGTTGCCTTTCTCTCAGTCATCTTTACAACATTACTAAATATTAGGTGCTTAGTGAATCTACTTATATAATTATTACATTTTCTTTAAATAGCTAAATCTAAGCGTAATGCTTTATGGCGCTAATTTTCCTACGTATATCAGTGCACAAAAAAAATCGTTTTGGATAATTTATATACCTAGTCTGCATTTCAATTGTAGTCTACACTAGACGATAAAATATTTTATAACTTACGGGAAATTCAATTCGGGTTCATTCTTGACTCATAATTATAGCCTTACTTAAAATTCCAAATACCTTTATATTATCCCTATTTATGAAGAAATGTGTTTACTCATTTCATGAGGTATATTTATCCTATTTTGTTTAAGGTGATGAAAGATTAGTAGTAGAATTTTTCCACAATTATATGAATAGAGCTTATTTATTGATTTACTGGTAGTCTTGAAACTCTACTTAAATACGAAAATACATATTTTATATCATAATCAATAACGAAAAAATACAAATAATGGATATATAAGAATGGTTAACCTCTTTATATATTTATTTTAAAATATCGTATCTTTCTCTCTTTGCTATTTCAAATATGCTGAATTTCATCGAAAACAGCATATTTTTGTGGACTATTCTAGTGAAAGGAAGACCTAGAGGCACACAGCTAGCCCGGAGTCAATAGGATGCATGATAATTTTAGAGGCCGACAGTGGACAAGATTCAATTCCAAATGTTTCGCTAACATCGTCAATGAGTCCTGCTATTCCTTGTACCACATTAAATCTAGTGTAGCCGTTCCTTCGAAGAATTGTCTTCTAAACAATTGTCTCATCTCTTTTAACACCCTAGGCTCATCATCAAACCCATATCCTCCTATCGCAACTTCACTATTAAACTTTTTGGTTGTTTATTTAAATGTGGTATAATGTTCGCATTTGAGCGGCTTTCATGAGAATTCTTCATACACAGAGCTGGCTTTCTTCGCACTCGCTATACTTACACTTGTGCTGTTTATGTTGATCAGAGTCTGATATATTCTAACGCAGTTCTCATTGCTCAGAATTTATCAATGTATACTTTTTAATCCGTAGTATCTGTCTCCTATATCAATAGTTCAAGTATTTCATTTGACCACTGCCACGCCATCTGTGCTACTAAGAGCGTGATTTCCCACACTCTGCGTCTATTAGACTAACTTGAAACGAAAGGTCCTGAGCAATATTCATGGTAAAGCCAAGTATGGTTGAGATAATTAGATATCAGCTTGTGAGCATGTAAGGCAATACCAAATCACTAGGGTCATCAACTGTTAACCTCCAAAGTAAAGACGTTACTCGGGCTGGGTACTCTGGCACGTCTAGTTTGGCTGATATCCTTAATCGAATATGTTGGACGAGTGTGAGTAAAGTTATAACCATCACAGAGCAGACCAGTTGAGTCGCCTTCTTCTAATTTCGGCTAATTGATTTATACTCAACATTATATAACCGTTACTTACATTCAACGTATTTTCTAAGCTATTAATTTTTATAGACTCTCTTATCTTTTCTTTAATCGCAGACATACTGTAATCAGCAAGGAATTATATTTCATGTCCTGTTCATGCCATATGCTTTTATACTACTGACTGTTGGATTCAGCTTTATTTACAAGCATTTTTGTGTTCTTCCAGACTATTTCAAATATAACAGCATGTCTGACCAACGCAAAATTGATCGAATGAGCAAACAATCTTACAATAGCCGGACCTAGATAACTCGTCATATTTCTTTTTAAAAGCTTGCATAACAGAAGAAACTGTGATGGTATATTTATACACTGTTTTTATTCCCACTTTTTTACTAATTTGCCTATCTTTTGTACAAAAAGACAAGACGGTAAAATGATGATATGGAAAAAAGGTGTTAGCCATTAACTAAATATTCTCCTAAAAATCTATTCATAAGTAGAGAGATATCATTATCCACAAAGCCTAAAGGATAATTTGTCAGCCTTTCAAATCTTTAGTCAAATGTTTGCTATCTGCTAGCCTCATAGTTATAATATTTGTTGACTCAAAAATTCCAACCTCGGTTTTGTAAATATGGTTGGAAAGAGGAGCCACCATACGATGGCTTTCTGTAAAGATCTCTTCCTAGCGTTCTTATCTAGTGATGACAACATCCACAAAGGTTAAGGACTTATTCTCTTCCATTTACATTTTGAACCTAATTGTTCTTGCACGCTGATTAAAGGCAGGAAGGACACTATAAAACTTTTCGTACCATGAGGCCAGATGAATAGTCTCCAATATATGTAAAGACAATTAAAATATCTAATAATAAAAGCTATACTTGGCCTTATTAATTGTGTTGCCTGGGAATTCTCCTCGACAGATTGTATCAGACTTTAAATATCCCCATGAACAAGATCAAAACTTACTGTTGTTCCTATGCACAATTATGGGTATTAGATAATTCAAATAAACAGCATATATTCAATGAAAATATACTTGATTATAATAACAGGTAATTGATCATAAACCTGGTACATGAAACACGCCTATTTTTAGCCAACTAGGTCTAGCTTTAACCACATACATTCTGTTTCAATTTGTCGTGGATTGTTGTCTCCCAGACGCAGAATATGGGAGATAGCGCTTTGAGTAGCCCAGATGGGGCGGCAAAGTTGAGTGAAATAATTAAACCGGTGACATAGTAGACGGGTCTTACGGAGCAAGAGTGCGACTATGAATAGACCTAGGGCAGGAGGAATGCGTAACAATATGGCCGACTCTGATTACAACAGGGTTAAATCTAGGAAATATAGAGTAATTTTATATTTAAATAACTCATCATAAATTATTTAAAAATAATGAAATAAATTAGACAAAAATAATAAAATATAGAATACACTAAGCAGTAAAATTTCAGCACAAGTGTGAGAAAGCCAGCGTGGAGTATGAACAATTCTCATCAAATCCGCTCAAAAGGGCACAAAATACCACATCTAAACAGGTAAGAAAAAATTGTGAAAGTAAAGATGTAATATAAAGATAAGCGGAAGGAGAGATTGTCTAGCAGACAACTAATCAAAGTATCGGCTTTACTTGTCTCTTTCACGAGCTGTAGTGACGTACTAAGAATAACAATTTTTACAAGCGATGTCGGCGAAACGTCTAGGAATATATTACGTCCACTGCCTGACTCTGGAAATTTTTATGCATACAATGGACACCTGACTATAAGTCTCCTATAAGTCTTCCTAGTAATATTAACAAGCTTCAAAAACAAGATTAAAGAGTCCTGAATAGGTTATAAAGCACACAGTTAATCTCTGCAATATTGTGATAAAACAATTTACGATCACAATGAAAAAAATCAAAATTATAGTTAAATAAGTTTACGCATAAAAATATGTGATATATAAATACAACATTCTGAAATAAAATGAAAATATCTTTAAGTAATTCATGTTAATTAGTCAAATAAATATAGCTAAATCTAAAAATAAAAGTAAGCCTTTTATCTGAAAAACGAAATTTAATCTAGATTACTAAAAATTAAATATTAATAGGTAATGAGTAATTATATTTTTGTCTAATGGATTTAAAGTACTCAAAAGATGTATTATTAAAATTTGATAGAGGCAACTTTTAAATTAAAGATTTTTATAGCTTTACTAATAAAAACGTATGAGGTATTCTTGAGCGAAACTATACACAACTAAATAAATTATTAAGGTAAGATGTATATTTATTTTAAGCTTATACGTGTTTATCTACTTACATTAATCTAATGAGGAAATAAGAAATATACGTAATTTGTGTATTTACTTCTTCGCAAACTGGTATAAATAAATATTTTACTACAGCATTATATTCTGTGACGAAAAGATTTTTGACGTATTGTGAAGTAATGCTATTCAAGCTTCAAATTATTTTATATTTTATAAATTCCGGAATACATGCTTATTTATGGCAATTTAATTGTATATATGCTAACTGATTATAAATATAAATTAATTTAATTTAATAATTGAATAATAATAATAAAACATAATTTCAATTTAAATCTCAGAAATATAGAGTATTTCCAAATTAAAATATTAAAACAATAATTAAAATTAAACAAATATCGTTAATGAATTTTAAATAATTAAATATCGGTATCCACTTTGGAAGGCATGAATATTGGCTTAAACGCGTTTGAATAAATAAACGTTGATCATTTCAAATCTTTTTGTCTTAAATAGTAACCTGAAAATGTTTTATGAAAATGATTATCTTTAGGATAAAGAGCAATATTTAATAAAAAAAGTTAACTTAGGATTTTCCCGAATCTTACTTCCAAATGCAACTTATAAAATTGTTCCAAATGACTATATTAATAGATAGATATATATAAACATATTAAATATAAGTAGAAGAATAAAAAAATTTTTGTGAATTAATATAATGTTTGTACAAGGAAAAAGAGCTTAATAATAAATTTTTATCAACGAAAAATTAAAACGTATGTTATTTTAAGATTAATATTAAAATTAGACTTTGATATAAATTTTTTACGTTCATATAAGACAGCTTACTGTCTTATAAATATAAAACGCTTGCCCTCTATACCAAGATATAAAAAGCCAAGCCCTAAATATAGAGAGAATATGAAACAACCTAATTATATATGTTCATTTTAACGACGGATTAATTAAAGTGGAGAACTAAATCAAGGAACTTAATCATTGAATGCGTTGAAAATTTGAAAATTCTGAACTCATTGGCAAATGTTGGATAGGAGTCAAATAAGGAAGAAAATGTCTCTAACTATGACATTGTATAGGATGCTTGCATAGTTTGGACTATCAACCCTTAATTGGATGATACGTTGCCAGGTGTTGATTAGAGAAATGTCAAATAAACTGTAAGGATTACTCCTAATATCACGTAATCTATGTTAAAATATAAAAATCCATGGCAACATACGAGAATAAACATACATATACATTGAATAGAAAAAGGCAAATATAGGCTAAAAAAACAAATCTTAGATTTTGTTATAGCACTAATTTATTTTTCAGTTTCATTATATAACATAGATGAAAAATAATAATGCAAAATAAATTATTAATAGTAAACAAAATAAACCGTGTACGATATTTATGAATCGCTAAAAGAGCTGTTATACGTATTTATGATTAAAAATTTGAATAAAACATTTAGTGAAGAAAGAAGTAGTATACAAATTGGCGTAAAAGATCATTTATTTTAAAAATCCTAAGAATCACCATATAAAAATATATTGTATAACAATTTAATAGATAGTATAAATTAGGAATAAATATAAAAACATAATAAAAAATTTAAAAATTGATACATCAGTTTTGATGTTCAAATTCAATTATTAATAAATTATTTTTTTAGAAGAATAGAGTTTAAATATAATGGTCAAAATACGATTAATATATATTTATAATTAACCAGTTTTTTTTAATAAATGCCTATTTGGCAAATTTTATTTAAATTTATAACATACATTTCTAGATAAATAAATACAATTAGATTAAACAATATATAATACTAATTCAATTTTATTATTCATTAAATACCTTAGGAATATTTTAATTCTTTAAACTAGTAAAATTTATATAATACTAGAATAGCGCTCGAGGCTCTAGAAACTTATTCACGAATATTTTTTAATTTATATTAATATATCCCAGTTTTCTGCTATCTACTCGCGTTTTAACTTTAAGCAAATAAATAACCTATGTTTTTTATCAATTTGGATAATTAAAACATAATTATAGCATCAAATAAAAATATATAGCAGAAATAATTTTAATAATATCATATAAATTAGAAAGAAAATTTCACACCTGATGAAATTAATTAATCTTCAAATACATTGAATTAATAGATATTTATGTTACATAATAAACATTGAATAAATCTGGATAAATTAAACTTTAATATAATTGCAAATTGAAAGTTTTCACGTATCTGCCCAAATTATAGGAAATGACATTTTCCTTATATTCTATTATTTAACATAATATATTTTAAATATATATATATCCGATAAATACTATAAATATTTTAGCTTGTGCTTTAATTAATTACGAGTGATTAGAAAGATTGTTTAGTCAATTTTTCGATGGAATATTTTGCGATAGTTGCACAATACAAATATTATTTTAATAATAACAAAGGTGATATAGTAAATGTAAATTTAATAAAATGTGATCTAATGTTTATTGTCAATATAAGTTTATGGCATGATACAAAGTGTAAATGGGTATAATATATATTCATCCATATCTGACACTATTACTATTTTAGCAATATTTTTCTTTTAATATTTTTCTTAATACACATGACTTTAAGTTAGAAATTAAGCATATATATTTATCGATATGATTCAGGTTAAGAGAATGCTAGAAATAAATGTGTAAGGTAATACACATGTATTAATTTATCAATTTAGGAATCCACAATAATTATTGCTAATAATAATTTATTAAACAACATTAAATATTAATGGTTTTATCAGTATTGTGAATACTCCAGATGATTAAATCGGAATTCCTTACAAAATGTTTTATATCCTATGATCTACTCATATCTTCTTGTTGAGTTCAAAGGTATATCTTTTATTATTTTACAGATTTACTATTTGGGGATATTTCTTTATAAACCAAGAAGAAACATCAATATAGCACTATATTAATTTGTTTGCAGAACTAGACTATTTTTTAAATAAATTCTAAAAAAATTAGTCGATATAAACGCAGTACCTTGCAAGTTTTTAGTGGTAATAAATGCATGTTTATCATTAAAGTTATTATTTGTTTAAACAAAATAAATGAATACATAAATTGTTTTATTATATTAATATATAAAAGTAATATTTCTGCCTATATGTTTTGTACAGTCATTGGGCGAATACATATTGTGAGAATGGCAAAATAATTATTGTAATGCATATTCAAAAAATTTTGTTAGAAAATAGATCTGAAAGAATAGGATTCATTATTTTTCTAACATGTAAATCTATTTATTCAAAATAAATGATTAAGATTTAAGTTCAGTCATACTCTTTACAATTAGAAATGCACGAATCTATGCCAAAAATGCAAAAAATTCCGTGTATTAGTTAATTAAAATGACCAGCTTATATTAGATATACATATAATTGCTTAAGATAGTGGATTATTAAGCATTTAATTATGAAGTATAATAGTAATATATAATATTCAATAATAATTTTGATCTATTAATTTCAGTCAAAATATAATCGAAAAAATACACAATTTTCGTTAATTTGTAAGTTGCTAAAGGCAAAAATCTCATATAGCTACAAAGGTTGTATATTCATTATAAATAATAATATATGAAAAACATAAAAATGCAGTTATAAATCAACAAAATCATAATATATTTGTCTATAAACTAGATTTAACATTAATTTGATAATATTTTTACTTGCAATAATAAGTGATACTTGTTGTGTTTAATCTTGTATATAATGTGTTATACTAAATTAACTTGCCTCCTCCTGAATGTAATAGTAATACATAGATAAATATAGATTAAAAATATCAATAAAATTTTTATCGATAGAAATTCAATATAATATAATAAATGTTAATTTTTTGTGTACATTTCTATACTTTACCATTGAATTTCCTCTTATATTGTAAAAACATATTAATTTTGTATAACGATTTATGCCAAAAAGAAAGACATTTTATATCATTCTTCTTTTTGTGATTTTATAAGGAAACATCAAAATGTGTATTATATAATGTATAATGTAATGTATAAAGTAATTCTATAGTTTTTGGCAAAAAGTTATAAAATAAGCTTTTTGAAAACATGCACACATTTTATAATACATTTTTTTCATTTATACATAAGAACATTAATATCTTAATATGAGATATATTCATCATATTTCGCTTAAGGTAAGGAAGGTCTTTCAGTGAAATTTTTCCATTTGTAGGTGTGTTCGTCTGGGTAAGGTGCTGAGTGCGATACTACAATGTCACGGTTTAATTCCGCTAGGGGTGTTGACAAGATCAAGTAATGTCAAAACTGCAGTCCACCTTGGATTAAAAAACCTTTCGAAAAATCATAGTTATGGAAAATTTAATAAAAACCTCAGTTATAATCATATTATTGTGTAAAAATTATACAAACAGACATAAATATTCCAAACGAAAATATCTCATAATACTGATTTACTAAAAGTCTCAAAAAATTCATAAAAATATGAAAAATAAGTTAGTATTTGAAGGTTGGAGCAAATATACCCTGGCTATATAAACAATCCCTAAAAAATATAATATGGCAAAATGCCTGGCCTTCTTTGTAATAAATCTGCACTGTGACTCAAGAGCAATCATGACAGAGTAGCCGAGGGGTAATGTTCTGAGCTTTTAATCTGTACTGTTACTGATCGAAGACCGCTGGGGTTTTGATTAGACCGATACGAGACAGAAATTTAATTCAATCCTAAATAATACAAACTTTTAGGAAAGCAAGGCTATGCGAAATTAAAAGCAATCTTCAGCTTTCCTCATATGATCGTGGAAAAATGATACTACCAGTAATTTATCAAATAAACTACCTAGGATGAATACATCTTATAGTACTGATATACTTTTTGTTTTATATTGTATTTAAAAATGCAACAAATACGTTAGGTATTCGATTCAGTTTGTTATATCGAAAAATTTAACAAATAATATGATATTGCAAAAGGCCTAGCCTTCATTAAAATTCACATCTGCGCTCTGACTCAAAAGCACTTGTGACAAATAGGCTAAGTGTATAATGTTTCGAGCTTTCAGTCTGTACTGTTACTGATCTACGACCGCTGGGGTTTGGATTAAGCCGTTAGAAGATAGCAACTTCATCCCACCTAGAATCAGAACAAATTTTAAGAAAGCAAGGCGATATGAAATTTAAAACAAATTTTTAGCTCTCCTCATATGATTGTGCGAAAATTAAACTATCGGTATTTCTTCACAGAATGACGTTAA
>CAAALY010000404.1:0-10342 GCA_900617795.1 Protopolystoma xenopodis
TTTTCCTCTGATTAACAATAGGTCCTTGATACAGGTGTCTCCTTTTAGCTAGTCTTGCCGGCTTCTTGTTTTCTCCAAGTTTGTTCAAGCAGTATGCAAAGTTGGCGCTATTTCTGCCTTCTTACAATCTCCTATTCCTTAAATTTCTTTCAGAACGATGTCAGTGGCCTAACTACTATTATGTTTTCTTCTGTTCTTACCAGAAGAGGCTATTTTTTCTGTTGCCCTCGAATTGATCTCGTGTCCAGTCTGTGCAATGTGTTCCGCTATTTCTGATCTTTTGGTATCCATTTTCCTGCAGTGCCTTTGACGTTTCTTGCTTCATATACAGTTTTTTCTCCCTGTTTCGCCAACATATTTATGTTTACAGACCCCGCATGCTATGCTGTGCATTGCTGATAAATCCAATTTTTCTACCCTCTCAACTGTCTCAGAACTTCGGCATTATGGCCAAATTGACTAGAAATCCAGTCGAGGTGCAGCCGGCAACCAGAGATAGACTTTCATAATTTGCTCAGTGTACACGGATTAAATCACAAAGATGGCCAGTAAAAGACAATATACGTGCCACCAAAAGATTGTGGCAGACCATGAGAAATAGCGCCTTGAATACAGCGTAACGGGCGTCTTGGATACAAGGTGCAAGCTGGATCAGCAAGTCCGGCACTTTCTGGAGCAGTTACATTTAAAAAAGTCAGTAGTTGTGATAGGAGGGGAGTGAGCTGCGAGTGTAGAGAATAGGTAGCTGTGTTCCTATCACAACCGTTCGGCAGAAAGTAAGTCAAGCGATTGAACTCACTTGTCTCTTAGGCATTGTAGTTTAATGCTGAGCATGGCAAGACTCACCGACGATGCCGGCGAAACGTCTAGGAATGTACTAAGTTCACGGACCGACGCAGAGAATTGTATTACCTACCAGAGCAGATCACTTCGGACAAAGTGCGTCCAACTAAGTCGCAATTACAACAATACCAAGTTGCAAAACTAGGTCAAATTCACTTAAATAGTTTACACCTCGCACTCTCGTAGGTTTTCTCTAATTCCTGCATTTCATTTACTTTGACCGAATAGAACTTCCATATCCAGTCACAGAACCCATGAGCGATATCATAACGTTCGCAACATTGCAAAAAGGTCAACTGGCATGATTGACGTAGAATTGCCTTTTGCGTCCGGCTTTAATCGATGCATAGTTTAATGGAAGGTGTGAAGATCAAGACAGTGTCACCTTAAGTATTTTCGCAATCTCCTTTTGCCATATAGAAGTGGTTTGACCTGGTTTCCGCTACTGCCCTGATCCTACGGGGGAAATAGAGAAGCACTATAAGGCTGAAAGGCCAGACTGGCATCAACACTCCCAGCACAGTATAAGTGGGATGAGCGAGCCATAAGTGGGTGTGAATAGGTCTCAGCAAATCCGCTCACAACGGTACATTAGAACTGGGTTTAAATAAGCATGACATTGTGATAGCGAAGGAGTGATACGAGCGTATAGGATAAGTAATTGGTCATGTGGATCCATTTCTTATCTTTATGCTTGACCGATTTCACTCGGTTCCAGCATCAGCATACGTTTTACTCCATGCGCTCTTTCTCAAGTCTTTAGAAGCGCTCTGCTCGGTCAGGTAGCAGTGTACGTTCTTCTAAGGGCCTGAGAAATAGCGCCTGAAGTAAAACGTACACTGGGACAGGAGCCGAGTGAAGTCGGTCAACCAGAAAGATAAGAAACGGATCTACGAGACCATGAGGTAGATCTGGATAGGAGACCCGAGTTGGATGTGCCGATCGAGAGAGAGGGAGTAAAGGTGAATAGCAGGTGGGATGAGGCCACATTAGATTTGCCACAATAGGGCACACATTTTGACGAGCGGAATGCAAACAAGTCAAAAGTTGTGATACGGCGGGAGTGAGATAGGAAGGGATTAGATAGCTGGGCCGTGACAGAATAGCGCAACCGTTTCGGTAGATTGTTTGGTCGAGGGATTTACTTCACTTGTAACTTTGACGAGTTGTAGCTTGGTGCTGAGAATAGCAAGACTCCCTGATGATGCAGGCGAAACTTCTGAAAATGCACCAAATCCACGGTCTGACGCTGGGAATTATGATTTTGGACAATTTGCGTCCAACTAAGTCGCCCTGACAACAAGACCAAGTTGCCAAAACGAGGTCAACCCACTTTTATACATTGAAAGGAGACTGCGGCGATACCGAGGGCCACACCATTTTGGTCTTCATATCTTGCACTATCCACGATTAGTTTGAAGGTAACAAGGTTGTACGGAGGTTTTTACTTTGAAAATTATTTCTTTGTCGTATAGAGACTACTCTTCTTCCTTGATCAAACCGTACCGTTATTTTGTCTTTTATGTATAACAAACAACTTCATCTCCTCTCGTCATTCACTTATGTTTATAATTTATTGAAAATATTTTCCATCTTTTTCTCAAATATCTGGCGCTACGATTTCTGTCTAGTCTTGACAACACGCAAATGTTACCCTCACTCAACCTATCTGTTTATTCTGCAAAAGGCAAGTGAATAACAGTCTTGTGGTCCATTTTGCTTCCGTTTTTCTATCTACCACCATGCACTGGTGCTTGAACTGGCCGGAAAATGTAATTTGTATAGATCAAAGTGATATACACTTGAAAGCATGTGATCACTAAATTCCTCATCACAAGCGGGCTGTTGCTTGGAGAAAGTCACTTTCATTAGTTGCGCTTGATGTTTGTCCTCTATTAATTGGTGCTGGGCATTTTGAGCTAGCTCTGTGCAAGAGGTCACTGGCAGGTCCACTGGTAAGTTCAGATGAGACTAGTGAGACTGCGGTTTGTTCTAAGTCGTGTTGTATGTGTCAGAATGAGGGATGCTTATAAATAGTATGCGTGAAGAGCGCAAGTTTTGTGGACTATATGAGGTATATCGTCAGGAAATTAATCAGTGTGGCAAGAAAAATTGGGATGGGTCACTACAACCTTTTCAGCATTACGTAGGGTAGCCTTAGACAGAAAAATCCGTTGTGCCAGTTGAGTCAGCAAGTCGTCAGCCCATTCTCTGTAGGTTATGCTACAGCTTATCCTCGAAAGCTAACGTTCTAAGGATTTTTCTCCGCAATATTAGAAAAGCACTTTTCATCACTTGCTGGAACTCGGTAAGATAAGCAAAGCCGTTAAAGACATTTATGCATTCAATTCGAGTTGTATAGCTGCCTGTTCGCATATATTCTCATTTTTGTCACTTTCTTTTAGGATCTAATTTGCGCTATACCTTGCCTCATCAGTCCCTTGTCAGTGCTTTTGCCCCTGCTCACGAGGTTTTTCACTCTTCATTTTGGTTATGGTGGTTTTTTATTTCCTCTGACTTAGCCTACTAGCACACTTTGACGTAATATGGCCGAAATCTATAACCCTCTTGTTTTTCTTTTTAGGCAGGTTTCGGGACTACCTTCTAATTCTTGCCATTCTGTCTATTCTTTCTTCCATTAAAACGCCGAGTCGTCTCATTTATTCTTCTATTCCACTTTACATACATTCAAGCAGTTGTTATTTCGCTTAAGAATTTTTATCGCGAAGAAGATAAAAGGTTGGACGATCAACAACGGAATGGAATATATAATCCTAATCAAGGTAAAAATTGACTAACTTTCTAAGTGGGCTGACCTCGTTTTGGCAACTTACTCGTGCTGTCAGGGTGACTTAATTGGACGCACCTTATCCGAAGTCCTCTGCTCTAGTAGTTATCATAATTACCAGCTTCGGTACATTCCCAGACGTTTCGCCAGCAGCGTAATCGGCATCTCAGGGAGTTTTGCCATTTTCAGCATAAAGCTACAACTCGTCAAGTAAACAAGTAAAGTCTGCCGAAACTTTTGTGTTACCATTCCTGTCCTGGCCAAGTCCACGGTCCGGCGCTTGGAATTATGGTAACTTATTTTCGTATTTGAGTAGAGTTTCGAGACTACCAGTAAATCACTCTATTTCGTTTAAGGTGATGAAGGAATGGTAGTAGAATTTTCCCACAAAGATATGAGTAGAGCTGACGTCTCGAAACTCTACTCAAATACGAAAATAAGTAACGTAGTCGATTGTTATAGCAAATATACGTTTGCTTCATCGACAATCCCACCACAAAATATAATATGGCAAAAGGTTTGACCTTCCTTGAGATTCACTTATGCTATGTGACCCAAGGGCACTCGTGTCAATATGGTCGAGTGTTTAACGCGTCAAGCTCACATTCTGCAATGTCACGGTTTGACTCCCGCTGAGGGTGTTGATAAGACCGACGCGAGGTCGAAACTGCAGTCCACTGGTGCCTGGATGAGAACAACTTTTGGGAAAGCGAAGCAATGTGAAATTCTATGTAAGCGTCAGCTCTACTCATATCATTACTGATTTACTGGTAGCCTTAAAACTCTACTCAAATACGAAAATAAAATACTCTTTTTGAATGGCTTCATCCATCTCAGTTTAGTGACACCTACTATTTTTCATAAGTAGGCTTTTCAAGACTACTATTAGATCTGGCATAAGAGTTGTATTCATTCCATTTCGTTTAAGCTGACGAAGGACGTTTAATTGTATTTTCCTACATGGACATAAGTAGGCCCTACGTTTCCATTAACTTTCACATAGCCTTGCTTCCAAAAAGATATTCTCATCCAGGCTGAAATGGACTGCAGTTTCTGCCTATCCTTAAATTGCCTCATCAGCACCCCCAGTGGGACTTGAACAGATTGCTAACGTAGTCAACATGTCTAGATTACATGCTGCACTGTCACGGTTCGAGTCCTGTTGGGGATGCTGAGGAGACCAGGGTGAGGTTGAAACTGCAATCCACTTGCGCCTGGATGAGAATACCTTTTGGGAAGCAAGGCTATGTGAAAGTCACTGGTAAGGTAAAGCCTATTGATATAATTGTGGGGAGAATTTTCCCACCATTCCTTTATCATCCTAAACGAAAGCTCCTATAGTGATGCCTAGTCTATTCGGACTCTGCAATGGGCTGCGTAAAATTACAGACACATTTTAGGGGATTAGACATAAAAAATATTAATTTGCCTACGTGGTGGATAAAAACTCATCTCATGTTTCTACAACGTTCTAGTATGGCATCCATTTTGATTTCAAACCTAATTGGCTACTTTCAGGAATTAGTAAATACTTGCCCTTAAGTTTGTTTATAAAAAATGCCAATCACTTTAGCTAATCGCATTCAGTAGACCTTAGGCTTAAATCTCTTCACCTTTCTCTTCCATTATATCCCTTTACTTAAATTCACTCACTTGCCTGTATCCTGCATTCCGTTTACCCAAGTAGCTCGGCACCTTTCCTCACGCCTCAGCACCAGTCCAGCTCCACTTTCAATCACCTCTCTAACGGCAGTTTGCAGCTCTCTTCCCTCATGATGTATCACTCCGATACTGTGGAACCTTCCAGCTCATCCTATCCGCCGTCTAGTCTACTACCCACTCGGGCAACCGGGATCTCTCCCTCATCTCCTGGTGCTATTCCTCCCTCTCAAACGATCCCCCAAAACCCCAATATGCCATTTACCCTGGACTCCAGACCGCCTGGCTATTTGTACCAGCCATCGGATAATCCATCGCCATCCTCAACTGCCACAGTTGCTCCCGCAACTACAGTCTACCATTCTCCAGCTTCCCATACCTCTGGCCTGCCACTGTATCCCCTTGGATCTATCCAGTCTCGGAGGACATCTACCACACGTCAGCGCTACTCTTTGGCAGGCAGTACGTCGACTATGAGTGAAGAGGACGACTTGATATTCGAAGATTTCGCCCGACTTCGCCTGATGACGTCTGGACCGGCCACGGCCACCTCAGGCCCCACCTCTACAACCGTAAGCATCAACGGGCCTCTATTTCACACTAGCACAGGACCTGGTAGCATTGACGTCATCCATTCAACTCCGTTTTCACAGCACAACTCAGCCGAGACGGACAAGATCACTCGTCTTATCCTACCCGCAATTTGAGGTTTCCGCTTCGTCAGTTTCGGTGACTACACCTCCTATGCCTACCTCCACTCAAGGTCAAGCAATTCTTCACTTAATTCTAGGCGTCGACAGCCCAACTATTTCCTCATCTGCCCCGAGCTTTCTATTTTAGCTATTACATCAATATATACTTTGAAAACAAATGCTACCTAAATCCCACAGACCACACTTTCCTCTCGCGTTCCACCCTTCTCCACCTTGCATCTTGTATTTGAATTTATTTTCGCACAGGTATGTAGATATCA
Organism: Protopolystoma xenopodis; assembly: GCA_900617795.1. Lineage (NCBI taxonomy): Eukaryota > Metazoa > Platyhelminthes > Monogenea > Polystomatidea > Polystomatidae > Protopolystoma > Protopolystoma xenopodis. The sequence continues at coordinate 6,264 of CAAALY010000404.1, forward strand.
ATGTTTTTGCCGCTGTTTTAGTGCTGCTTTATTAGTAGCCTGACCTTATTTGTAATTGGTACCGAGATGCATCATTTTTGTTTGCCTTCTAGTTATGGAAAGATTTTCATGAGGCCTAGCCTTTTCTATAGGATCCAAAATATGTCCACTTTAAGTACTTACCCGATGGTGGCCCACTCCGATACGGCTAACGTGTGCGTTTAGGGGCGTGTACTAAGCTCACATGGGTTTCTTTTCTGTATAAATATCATCCCATCTGGGGCATCTGCACTGCATTTCATCCCCTTTTCCCGCCGGGGCTACTAATGGAGACTGCACACGCACATATGTACACGTATTAACGCGTATGAACACTCGACTGCTAATATACGCACATGCAGCCACGATTATCTCAATTCAAGAAATCTGACTTAAATAATTCCTTTGGATACTTTAAGTTGCTTTCTATTTTTCAATTCATTTATACGTTTACCTTCACAAGGCTGCTAGCCCATTGGGTTAATGGGTACGGGCTAAAATGACTAGACACGGCAGCTTAGAGCTAACTTTGAGAGGCGCTTCCGACCTCTCACCCTAACAGACCTATGAATCTCTTGCCTCTTGATCATAAACATTAAACCCAGTGAAGTTCCCTCGAGCATTTTCTAACTACAACTTGCTTTTACGTTTCTATTTTTCTTGTGGAATACTCTTTCTTTTACCATTATCCTCTTGTATTTTCACAATATCACTGGCTTGTTTATTATCACCCTTCCTATTTCTATGCTCCTACTGCTCACCTATTCTTCCCCTCCCTGTTATTACACTCGGACACCAGTGTATTTACACCACATACACTGGAACGGTGACTGTCAGCTCCTTTAATGCGTTATTTTTATACCCACCATACAATGAATTGGCCCTTACTTCTTATGCCGCATTTGGTTCCCATAATTTTGCACTGTCCTCATTGTGCATAATCCTACACCAGTACCTTTTTGCTTAGTATACCGACTACCCTGCCCTCAGCCTTCTTTGTCATTCTTGGGTGCCTTTGATGTGCTATTTATGGGGCCCTCCATTATACGTGCAAATAAATTTACCAGAACAAATTCTTTATTTTGCCTATCAAACGCCATTTGAAGTGGTAAGTTTTTGTGCCAAGGTCGGAATTGAAGTTAACTTTAAGGACGTAATTTAACATTTTTTGTTTATTAGTTGGTTTTCGAGGCTAGCAGTAGATATAAGAGCTGTAGTAACTCTATTTCGTTTAAGGTGATGAAAGACTGGCGGTTGAATTTTCCCACAATTATTATTTAATTTCGTATAGCATTACTTCCCAAAAGGTATTCTCTTCTAAGGTGGATTAGGGTGAAGTTTCGACACCGCTTGGGTCTGGTCATTACCCTCAGTGTGGCTCGAACCTGCATAGTACAGCTGGTAGTGCCTACAAGTTAGCGTCTACTAGTGGTTTCGAAGCCTACTTATAAACGAAAAATAAGTAATGTATCTGATTACTTCAGCAACTACAGCTTCGTCAATCCCCCCACAGACTTTGATATGGAAAAAGGCCTGGCCTTGCTTGAAATTCATATCTGCCCTGTGGGCCAATGCACTCGTGGCAATGTGGCCGAATGGCTAACTTGTGGAGACTATTCGTTGCACTACTAAGGTTCGAGTCTCGCTGGGGATGCTGATCAGATCCAGACGGTGTCGAAGCCTCACTCCAGTCCACCTTTGGTGAAAATACCTTTTGGTAAGTAAGGCTATATGAAATTTAATGGAAATGTAAGGCCTACTCTTATCATTGTACAAAAATTCAGCCACTCGTTCATCATCACTTTACGCAAAATAGGACGAATACACCTCATATAATTTTTAAAATTTTTGGCTAATCAGTTAATTTGGGTTAGGGTCTTTGTCGTAGTTTTTATCACCTTATTGTTGGAAGTCTGATTATCAGAATGTAAAAATAATTTATCATAAAACATTGTGTTTCGGTATGCCTGCTAAGGGACAATTTTCATTGCTATGCCGAATCTCATTACCCTTAGGGCTAAGACTCTTTCTCATCTGGATTTTGAATTGGAATGAAAACACTAATTGTTCTTTGCATTGAAGAAAGACATTTGTTCGTTTGTTTAATGATAAATTGATTACTTAGCTTTCAAAGATGTAAAGTGAAAGCCTAATCTTGTCAATGCGCCTCAAAGTATTTTGCAACTCAAGGGTATTTTGTTGGGGTGAACACTGCCCTACGCTTGATTTTACGTTTAATCAGGATCCGCACCCCATAGTGCGTAATTCCGTACCACAAAATACCTGATAGTACCGGGCATTTTTGAATCACAGCGTATTTTACAATCGTGAAACAATTACATGGCTATTTATAACTCTCATCTTTGGTATTTGGTCCCATCTGTTTAGATACGCGTAGTTCGATTCTCTTCTTAATTGACCCTGTTTTTAGCTGTTATGAGTTATCTCCGATTGTTAAACCCATATTATCAATTTCGATGACCCATTTTATGTATTCTTTTTCTTGGTTTCAAGAGTCATAGAATTCGATCAAACCGACCAAACTCTTCCCTTGTCTGAGTGAACCTGTCCAATCACGTTCAGTGTACCGACTGCTGACTAGATCCGATGGTTTCTTCGATATCTCTCTCCGTTGGCAACGTAATTTTTTACCAGACCGACAGTTGTTGGTGCAGTACCCTGCCTTGCCTTTTTTCAGATCTCTCCCTCTCGTCCTTAGTAATTTTTTTTCTTCCCATTTTTCGTATGCAGTATTGGAAATTGGCCCTGGTCCAAAGGCTTATTCTTTTTAAGTGCAGACCTCCATTATATATTCTATTAGCGTGAACTTTATGACAATTTGGCCCCTTATCTGTGGTTATAAAATGTCATAAGGGAACCAGCATGTGTGGGCTTGCTATTTGCATCCGTTTCATTTCGGAATTCTTCCTCACTAGTTAGGAAGTCCAAAAAAAGACAACCGCTTACAATTCCATTCTGAAATTAATAGTCTTCTCAATTATTTTCGCCATCTTGATCGGATTCGTCAATTCTTGATTGCTAGGATAACATATGGCAAGGATGCCACTCATCAGTAGGAAGCCAGGAGCTGCATTCTTGGTTCGACCCCTGGCATTGCTCATATTTGCACCTACAACTGGCCACTAGAGAGAAGCTAATTGACTATATTTACGAATAGAGTTATCATTGACTCCCTCTGATTTAGGCTGGTTGAACATTCTTTTCTTATGATAACACGGAATTTGACTGAATTATAATTTATTTTCTTTGACGATACTGTACTATACAAATTCCAAGTGGCTTGGCCTTTGCTTCTCAGGCCAGAAAGACATATCACTAATTAAGTCCTTATATTTTGAACGTCTGGTCGTTCTTATGTATTTATTTGTTTTTGAAGTCTTAGAGTCACTGAGCTAAATCTGAGAAATACGCCGATTGTAAAACAGACTTAAGCCCCTTTTTATTCCTTTTTTTTAATGAACCACAATATTATCAATCTTTGTGAATTTAAACTTGTGAATTGAACTTAAAAAAGGATCACGTTTAAGATCAAACACGTCTACTCGAAGGTATAAATACCTAGATGGTGTGTCCTTTTGTGTGGTTGTTTGACCTGGTTTTCGCAACATGGTCATATTAGTAGGAAGACTTATTGGAACGCACTTAGTCCGGGGTCCACGTCCACGGTTCAACTTTTGAAATGATCATGCAGGCAATGGACCCCGGACTAGATGCGTCCAAATAAGTCTTCCTACCACAATGACCATATTGCGAAAACAAGGTCAAACAACCTCTAAAAAATGATAAGTTGATAAATTTGATTCACTTACGGAAGATGTATGCTTGAACCTGTCGTTTTATCTATTGTTCAAAGTGGAGAGAGGATCTTCGTTTCATCAATGATAATATATTGCAACTAAACGTTTGCGAAATATTTTGAGAATCGCTTTAAAGTTTGTATCTAATCCCGTTAGAGAGCTGACCTTAGCTTGTTAAAATCAGTTAGACTGGCAAGGTCTTTATAAGCTTGATATATGTAATTTCTATCATATAGGAGATAC
>CAAALY010000405.1:0-10338 GCA_900617795.1 Protopolystoma xenopodis
AAATCACTGTTTTCAGGTAAAAGCTGTAGCAACTATTGGAAGGTTGCTCTTATTGATATTCCCTGGCTATCACTTCAAGCATAAATTATCCACCCTTAAATATTAAACTACCCAGGTAGCAAAAAAGCCCAATCGGTTTCTATAGAACCAGAGTTTTTAAAATTTGTCTAAATGCAGGCTGTTTGCACTTTACAAATGTATGCATAATCCGTAGGCCCTAAAAGAGTCAATGACATTTCAGAGTGGCTTTGACATTGCACAAAGCTGAACTTACATTAAAAGCTAGTAGTCCATTTATCTCATACTGAGGAAAGCATGCGTGTGCATTCAGTTTCCCTATAGTGAAGGGATTACCGTCATCTCGGGACACAACTAAAAATCTCATGTATAACAAGAGTGAAAGTGAGATGTATTATGAGGTTTCAGAAAGTAAATATGTTTTTATATCGGTAGAATTTTCTTGCACTATGGCTTAAGTAATTAAAATTTGCATAAAGCATTACATGTGTTAACTGATGCTTATATGAGTAGCTAAAAGATAATATATTTTAACTTTGCAATTATTAAACATTTGAAAAATATAGTGATTGAGAAACTGGTGGTCTCGTGATATATCATTTTTAGTAGGTTTATTTTTTGAATACGAGAGAAAATTCCTACAATTACCTGAGGATAATGCTTAAAACTTTTGTTTTAATACATTTCTAATCCATAGTGGACTGCGTAATTAACCTATCCCCTATCTCCTTAGCATCTCTAGAAACATTCAAATTGAAAATGGTCGCAGCAAAGGGCAAGCACTCTATATCTCAAGCTACGTGAATATATTTCTATATAGATAATCGTGATTTTCATTATAAGGCATAACTCACCATACTCATAGTATTTTTATGGGAAATCTACTTTATATTTTCGGCTCTATACTTATTATTTAATGCAATACGAAGCCAAGTTGTCGTGTCAATATTTATTAGACTCGAAGTATTATAAATTATCTTTGATAAGAAAGCGGTTTGCTGTTCACTTGAGAAGATTTCATTGCTTTGATGGCTGTTGGGCAAATTTAGGATGAACTGAATTGATTATTTAAAAAAATATGCGGTGAAATCTCAATCAATGGTCCGACTTTGGAAATGATGATGCATAAAATGGACTCCGGACTAGGTGTTTTCCTTTAAGTATTCCTACCAATATGACCAAGTTGCGAAAACAAGGTCAAACAACCTCTATACGACAATAGGAGACTGCGACCAGAAAAAAGGCCACACCATCTTGGTATTCATACCTGTATTTATTTTTTAGTTAACTAGCTACTTGGAATAACTGCATATATCTATATCTATCTTAATTCTAACAAATTTTCTATCACTTTTAGAGTCTTTAAATCCTTTAAAAGTTCTTTTTATGCAAGATAAAAACACAAATTTAAATATATTTAAGGATATCATTGATGCTATTATAATATAAATCTATATTGATACTATCTATTTTACCAAAAAATACTCATTTATATCTGATAACCACTCTTAATGAAAAAATCTATATAAATTCATTTTTCCGATTTACTTAATGCGTTTATTTTAGACAATTGGAGAATTTCATTTTTTAACCAAGTTTTTCAGCTTAATTAGCTTTTAGCCATTCTAAGTATTCTTTATATGCCTAGTTCAGTCAAGTCTGCTGTCAGAATTTCTATCAAAATATTTCTAATAAAGTGAGTTGACCATGTTTTCAAAGCTTGGTCTTGTTATCAGCGGAACTTAGTTGGACTCGTCTTGGTCAAAGTACTCTGCAATAGTAAGATAATTCAACCATACTGAAGGCCACACTATCTTGGTCTTCATATATCTGATTAACCATACTAATTTATGATACTTGGATTTATTTATAAACATTCTCTATCTTATAGACTGTTGATCCTTTCTTAATAAATAAATACATAAATATATCTTTGTTTTTTAATAAAATCCGCATCAAGTAAAGAACAATAGAGCGGTAGGAGCCTTAAGGATTCATAAAAGAAAAAGCTTAAAATGCCTATGAATAAATCTGCAAAATAGGTTATTCAATCGATGCTGCTATATTATTTATTGTAAGAAAATTTATATAAGCGTTCGAGCTTATTAAGCTTATCTAGAGATAGGTAGTAGGTTCTCAAACCTATGAGAAGCATACTGGAGAATTGTGTCATTATAATAGATGCGGTTAGCACTAGAAACACACAACTAGTGTCTCTTGTAGATGATAACTAAACCCTTAAGTGTCTACTTAGTAGATTCAAGATTTCTTAATGCATGTTAACTCATTCATTGATGTATGATCCTAAATACTAAAATGCACCTTTAGATAAGGAAGGTCATGTCAGATTACTGCTTGATCCATTACTGATAGTAAACATTGTCTAAATCTAATTGGGGCAAGTACAGATAGCTTCACATTAAATTCAAGAAATAATAGCTTCATGGAAAACGTATAATCCTCTCCAGTATATATTCAAGGCTTACTTGCTTACACTCGTCCAATCCCATTTTCTTATGCTTTTAAATATATTAATATTTGCTGTATTAGGAAGCTTGCAATATAATTAGGAATGAATTTGCCTAAATGGATGCTGAATAGCAACATGAAATCAAGCAAACGTGTCAGCACAAATAGAAATTTTGCGTATTACCATAGATTTGAGGCCAACTATAAGAGTATTTTTAAATGATGAATAGCCTCTTATTTATTAATTAGAAAAAATTAATCGCCGTCGTTATTAAATTTTTTCTAATAAGGACATATAGGCTCTGAGGTTCCTTGGTTGATTTAGTGAATTCGCGATTATTTATGTATTGGCAGAAAATTGACATGTTTTGAATGCTTATATATAGACAGAATTTGATTCATTAAACAAAATACTTTAATCGAAATCCATTTTGTTATATCAGACTAGACGCAAATCATGTAATTTAAAAATACATACTTTCGATTTACACGCCTCATGTAATTTCGTCATTTTTAAGTATTATTCTACAATAATTATTTACTTTTATGTTTTAAAATGTGATTTTAGCAAGTTTCGTAATTCACTCATTAATATTTGATCAAACCCATAATTTTCTCATATTCTAAGGTGGAAATTTAAGTATTTTCATAATCTTACAATGTGGTAAAGTTAATTAAGTTTTTTATATAAATTTGGCTAAGTTAGGACGAATTAAAGTAGGCTATTTAAAAATGATTGATTCTATACACGATATTTCATTTAAATTGTCACATAAATGATTTTTACTAAATGAGATTTGACTATAGAATATCCGGATAAAACGAATTCTATATGACACGCTGCAATACAAGAGAATTTTAATAATAGCTGCTCGGTAACTAATGATAGGTTGCTTTCTCATTTCCATTTAAATATTTGGCCACTTTATTTGATGACATGGCATCGTTTTCGGTTTGAGAAGGTTTTCAAGACTACAAGTAAACCATCGATGAACCGTGCTCACTCTATTTCGTTTAAGCTGAATTATAGTTAAACCTTAGCACAATAACACATAGCCTTGCTTTCCCAAAATGTACTATCTTCCACGGTGGAGTGCAGGCTGAACCTGGCCTAGATCAGCACCCCACTGTGGGACTCAAAAAATCGACTACATAACTTATATTTCTTTTATAAGTTGGGTTTCGAGACCAGAATCAAATGTAGAAGACAAATATTCACCCTATTTATTCTTATATCATTGTGAGATAATAATAACCTTTGAGAGATCAATTCAGTGGAAACTTCATTTCTTCTCATATCATTGCATGAAAATTCAATTACAAGTCCTTCATTACCTTTCTCAAAAAAAATCAAATCTAAAAACATACTCTTGCTTGGGTAAGGTTTTCATTTACACCTAATATTGATCTGAATTTATATAAGATAACTTTTCCTTAAATAAATATACATATAGATATTTACTAATCGTACTTTTGTTAATTATTTTTGTGGATTGAATTGTTTATCGATTTTGAGGAATATTATGCAGAGTTTATTAAAAACAACAGCTGTGAGCCACATTTTATTTTAAAAGCCTTTGTTCGCAAGATTAGACATGAATGATAAATTATATTAACGTCCAGAGTTGAAGTACGAGGACAAGTTTCAAATTCTTCCAACTTGCTCTCAGAATACTCTGCGCTTCACCAAATTGGCCAACTCTTCCAGACCCTCGATGTACTTCTTGCTGTCTTTGTCTCCAACTCCATAGAGTTTATAATTTTTATAATCCAACACCTTTCCTTTTCTTTCTGGTGCACGAGTAGGTGCAACTGTAGTTTTCAAATCATAGAAAGGCCTTGATGGCCGTGTCACAGCACTTCGAATGGGGGTAGGTCTCATTAGGTAAACTGTTGTTGATGCAACTCTATTTGAAGATGAAGGGAACGAATTATCTCTTCTCATATTATTCCAAGGCATTTGACCGCCAATATTTCGCGGAAAGTCGCTATTTCTATGTAACCTTATAGAATTATGTGGTAGAACACGATGGTTATTATAGCCATTAAGGTCATATCTAAGGTGACTTCGTGGATTGTCCCGTTTGGCTAAAAATAATATAAATTTGGTAAAATTTAATAAGTCAAAGTAAATTGTTTATAGAGAGAAAGCATTTATTATTAAGAGATATAAAATGAAAATATGAAACGTAAAAATAAAGAATAGAAACTGGTTTTCGCAAAATTCTTTAAAAAATTCATGTTGGAGCATCTTTTAGTTCTAATTTATGAGCAAAGCCTCTAGACTATTAATAAATCAGTAATATGAGATGTGTTCACCTTATTTCGTTTAAGGTGATGAAGGACTGGTAGTAGAATTTTCTAACACAACTATATGAGTAGAGCTGATGTTTTCATTGAATTTCCCATAGCCTTAAATTCCCAAAATTTGTTCAAACTCAGGATTGACTGCAGTTTCGACCTCGCCTAGGTCTTATCAATACCCCCAACAGGAGTCGAACCATGACAATGCAGCGTTTAAGCTTGTCAAATTAACCACTCCTCATCATTGCCACGAATGCTGTTGGGCCACAGGGCAAATGTGAATTTTAAGGAAGCCCATATATTTTTTCATATCATATTCTTTGGTGGGATTGCCGATGAAACAAAGTTATATTTGATATAAAAATCGACTACATTATTTATCTTTCGTTTATAGAGAGATTTTTGAGACTACCATCAACTCAGTTATATTAGATGTATTCACCCTATTTAGCTTAAGGTGATAAAATACTGAGAGTTGAATTGTCCCAAAATGCCATGAGTAGAGTTGACGTTCAATTGAATTTTACATTGACTTGCCTTCCAAATGTTGTTCTCATCCAGGGTGGATTGCAGTTTTGATAAACCCAGCGCAAGGGGTTGACGCGTCGAGCCTACAGGCTGAACTGTCATGGTTTAACTCAAGCGAATGTGTTGATAAGACCTATGCGAGGTCGAAATATCAGTCTATTCTGGATGAAAAAAACCTTTGGAAAGCAAGGCTCTACTCATATCATTTTGGGTAAATTCTAATACGAGTATTTTATCACCTTAAACGAAATACGGGTGAATAAATCTAATATCTTTTATTTCATTTAAAGATTGGAGTGGAAGGAATTCGTATGTTAGCCCCACCGGGAGTTGCAGTGTTATTGTCTTGGAGCCCCAAAGCATTCACTCTACAGCTTCCGGTGAAGCCAACTAACGAATCCCTTCTCTCACCCCTTCAAACGAACTGAAAGTTAATCCAACATGAATTTATGGAGGGATTTTGTGAAAACCAGTTTTATGCATATCTACAAAGAACCTACGATTAAAAAACTTTTAAAGGTTCATCACTTTACCCTAAGAGCAAGAATGCACTGTCCAGGCAATTTGACAATATTCGGTTTTTGAAAGTATGTTCATCACGTAAAATTACTCCCAAATTTGTATTATTAATAAACCGAATATTTTTAGTTGAATTATGCAAGTCTTTCTGAAAGAATCTTGCGAAGTTATTATTTTTGAAGTCAAGAGCACACCATAAAATTACATTTTTGCTTAGGAGAAGGCTCTTATCTGAGGTTATTTTTTTAAGTTGGAGATAATGGCAGACAAGCTATATGACAGCATGTATAAACAGCTTAATGTCTACCATAATAAAAAACATAAGAATTTTAGTATAACAATTAAGACTGGGGGTTATCTGGGGACATTTAAAGTAAATTTAAAGAAGCAGGTTAGAGTATGAGGGAAAGTAGTAAATTTTTCCAAGATAGCTTTGGACATTAACACATAGAAAGTTATTGGAGTCCAGTTTGTTCAGTTCTTTCTAAAGGTTTATACTTTGCGTTGCCAAACACAAGGTTAGTAAGGAATTATTATATGTAGGAGTCATAAGCTTTAATGGTCATTTGCCTAAAGAAACTATGAGAGATGTTGACTTGTAAATAGTCCGTTTAATTGATAGCCATGTATAGATATCACAGGAGAATAAAAAAGTAAATAACAACATTCAAAACGAAGAGACCAGAAACAAATGTTGTTAAGGTCAGACAAGGGAGAAGCAATGGTGGTCATGGAAATGGTGATTTATGTAGAAAGGATTAGTCTGGCACTATATGATAAAGAAATGTACACTATAATCAGTAAGAATTCTACATAAACTCTTAAGTCTAGACTCAGAGATTGCTTACAACGTTCAGTAACAAAGGGCGACTTAGATAAATGAAAAATAAACACACTTATTCAATAAGATGCCAGATCCCCAAATACATATGGTCTGCCCAAGATGCATTATAAAAAATTCCCACTCAGAATTATTGTTAACAATAAGGGTATTATGATGCATATAGCATCAAGATATGTATGTCAGCAAATAAAGTAAATATCTAAGGCGTGACATTTTTCAATAAGGAAATTTTATGAATTTGCTCAGTTAGTCGATGAACAGAGGATAGAAGGTAAAGATTTGCTTGTTATTTTGGATTTAGTCTATTTATCCCAATATTCCTGTAAACTGAGCTATTCAAGCTCTATAATTAGCTTAAGACTGAAATCCAGATATTCTAAGATAAAAAATAGATAAGGAGTCGATAATGAGGTTGACCAATTTAATGATGAGTTGTACATATTTTATTTCCAATCGTAAACTGTACGAACAAATATGATGCTTAGCTGTTGGATCATGTTTGTCTAAATTCTAGCAAATAAATGCAATGCTGAATTAGAAAGTCGCCTAATATAAGAATCAGTTTTAGTTCATAAATTATTGGTTAGGTACATCGATGATAACTTTGCCTTATGGCAACGTGGCAAAGAAAGCCTAGGTGACTTCCTTATGTTGATGAATTGAATCAAAGGATGTTCAAGCTAGTAAAGAGGTAAGCAAACTGGGTAGGAATGTGTCTAAGAAAATCACAAATGCGAGGGTTTTTTTCTTTTCAAGCAATACTTATGGGATAAAAGTAGTAGATTTGAAATCCATGATAATAAGGATACTGCTTTTTGCAGATGTTGACCATCGGGAGCAGTCACTAAGGATATTAAGAAAAGTTATAGTTGAGAATGATTACCCATTAGGATTAATTGGGAATTGCTTCAAAATACTAGCCAATAAGGTGGAGGAAGCATCTGTTTGGGACAAGATAAGCAGCTTGACCACTCGATAATGGTGTTGATATTACCGTCGTATCAGCTCTCGAAAAGGATAAGCGAATTACTGAGGAAGCGGGAAATCAGTACAATTTATGAGGAAAAAATAACAATTTCCTCAAAAATGCCAGCTCTTCGAGAAATTTCGTACGCACTTTCCAAATCGGGCTGCTATAAGATTTTGTGTTCATTTAGTAGCGTCTATATGGGGTAGATCTGTCGACCTATGTACAAAAGGTTATGGAACGCAAAAGAGCCTACAATGGTTTTGAGGCTCAAGAAAGGGAACTGGCCAAACAAATGGCGCGCACGGAACGTCAGATGGACTGGTCTATTGCTAAACTCTTAGTTGGTAATGAAGCCTATAACAGTAAGCGGAAAATTAGCGAAATTATAGAAATCAACAAAATAAGCACTTTGAATAGAATGAACGAGTATAGTACATTAAATTAAAAATATCTGTAGCTGTTGGATATGATTAGAGAGTGAGATGGAAAAAGAGGTACCGACGAGCAGAAGGAGAAGGCTAGATTAGCCTCAAATCAGGTTTTCATTCTCAAGCCCCACTCGTCTTGCGTGCATTGCATGCACACAAGTCACGTGCAACGGAACGCAATTACATGCAACACTATTGCAGGAGGATGTAGTTTTTTAGTCACAAATGCATCCATTTCACTCTTCAATTGTATTCACCTCACTTTTCACCAGCAGATAGGAAGAGTATAGGATCGCCAAGCAAATCATAAGATGTCTCACTGCATGGACTTAGCCAAACTATAAAAAATAGGCAAGATTGCAGCTGGTCACCTTTCTGGTCTTTTTGCTTAATCAATTATCGTAAAGCATTGTGTCCTACTCTAACGATATCCGTGACATGACGGACGAAAGCTCAGCAAGTATTCATCGGGGTCGTAGGGCTGTGCGCCGAGGACCTATTTATTCAAATCCACAATCACAGCTGTAAGACACTTCCTCTACTGCTTCTGGTAAGGCCAACATACGAATTTCTTCCATTCGCCTCTTCAAACGGAATGAAGGGTAGTCCAACAAAAATCAGAATGTCTGCCATAGGCGAATAAAGTGATGTGATTTCAGTACCTAATTTATAGTTGATGAATATGTCACTTTGTTAGATATAGGAAAATATTGTCCTTTTTAGTGTCATTATTTAGTTGCACTAGTACTGCTATAGCAGTAACTTTATTGATTTGTTTTTACATATTTATATATAAATAATATTAGCCATCACAGAAACTTTTTATGTTAATCAATTTTGCTTCTGTATATAAATTTCATGTCAAAATGCTTGACAATGTTAGTTAGCTGAAGCAAGACTGTCAGCGCTATTGACTTTCATACTTGTTAATAACCAACCTACCTATCAACGAGTGAAATTAAGCATTAATTATATTTGTGGTTTTCAGGCTAATGTGCCTAATGTAAACATTTAACTGACATTAAAATATGTGAAATTCAAGTTACTAAAAACGATAGTTTGCTTCTAACCAAAAATATTGACTGGCCTAGACATCCACATATTTTTCCTACAATTAGCATCAATTTGCATTGGCCTCAGTGATATGTTAACTAAGGAATTGAAGCAGTGGGCCTTACTTTATGATGGCCTCTCTATTTCCTGCACTTAAACTACTGTACAGATGTGAATCATACTGTCTAGTCTGCTAAATTTTCTATAATCATCAAAGCGAAATCATGATTTAACATGTAGAATGGATGCGTTTCCTTGACTAATAATCCACACAAACGTAAGAATGCTTCATTAAAATGTTTACGTATATTAATTACCACTATATAGTCAATTTATATTTTCTTTCATTGGGCTTAATTTATGATAGGTAGGAACAACTTCTAATAATAAAATTAAACAATAGTTTTTATAATAAACCTAGAGTAAGCGTTACAATCCTTGTTGGGCTGGTGTCAAATTAGTCACATCGATATTTTCAGTATGATTTTAATTAATAGAGGAAGTTTTTTCGTCCAGTACGTAATATACCAACCAACATCTTAAGAGCTTTGAGGAGGAAAAAATGTTGTAAACTTCGCCCCGATAAGTAATAATAATGTAAAATTCTTATGACACTTAGATAATTGTAGTTCTCCTTAGTGCCTTTCCAAATATAAATAGCCCTTTCTGCCACAAGCTTAGAGGGGTATAAATCATTCTATTGATATTTTCATGTTGAATTAAAAATTAGTTACCAGGGCGATGTACTTATTTGGTGGGAGTTTATCAGTCGATCATAAACTAGTGGATAGGCAGAAAACTTTATGGCTTAGTCAAATTTAAGCTAATTGAGCTTACTATATATGGTTTTGAGCTAGGAAAATGATCTTTTACAAATGCTCACAATAGTTCGCTTAAGATGATGAAATACTGCTATTAGTTGTTGATAGAACCCTAGGATCCCCCTTCCATTATTTTAATTACATGTAAGTATTGTAAAGTGACTTGATGTCGATTTTCTGTCTTTACCCTAGGCAATAATCAAGTATTCGCTAAGGGCGAAAGTAAGTGGTCTGAGTAATTATTTTTTATATATTAAAGTCGCAGTTTAGTCGGATTTTGTAAGAAATAAAGTATTATCTTAGATAAGGCTAAGCAATACTAATATTCTTCCTGCGTAAGGTTGATTAAAATAAGGTTTACTTTCGCCTTTTAGTTTATCGTCC
>CAAALY010000406.1:0-10331 GCA_900617795.1 Protopolystoma xenopodis
GACTTATTCTCTTGGTTGCAGTTTTATTTAAATGAAATTTTCACCATAGCTGTTAATGCCATTCCGATGTGACCTTCACGGTATTTTGTGGTCTCATCCGCGTAAAATCGTCCCTGAAGAAGTCAATATTGTTCTGATGTAAAGTTATCAGTTAATTAAAGTTTTACTTACTTGCAATCGTCGACGTTGTCATCGCCGTCGATGCTCAGATATGACCTTTTGTGATAATTACAGTTCCATTTACGTGAAATCCTCGCCGTCATCGTTGTTGCTGTCTTCAGCGCCGTCTCGTCTTATTGGTCGTCTGCAAGAAGGTGCCTGTCTCGTGGCCTACCCGACCGCCACGAAAAAGCGTGCATGTGCCACATGTTGACCTGACCCAGTCAGATGGGTCTGGTGGGCCTGTATTGGTAAGACTGTTAAAATCGCTCTGTTTAATCTCTTCCCTGACATGTGCTCCAGGCGACTATTGCAACGGTACACCGCACGCTTACTCACCCTCGCCCACGCGATCAGACTAGCCAATCCAACTGGCAGACTTGCTGACTTGGTAACTCAGACCACTCGAAGGGACCCAGCGGTCCGTGCTTTCCGCCGAAACCGGCTCGTCGCCGTCCGTCTCTACGAGAGGCATAGATCTACTGTTCGTCAGTTATCGCAGACTCAAGAGCCCCGCTAATCCTACACTCATGCCAGAGCTGCTTTGCCAGATGAGCTGAAGTCAGCCATTCTAGTCAAATCGTTAAATCGCCATGTTGCCAAGTCTCCAACGCCGTCTCGGGCGTGAGCATTAGGCCTTACGAGTGGCTGCAAACTGTCTGTCTTGTCTTCTGACTCGGTTTGGCATCACTCAACCCCCTCGGAGGCTGTATGCCTTGCAGACTGGTACTACGATCGGTTGCTTGGCAAGTGCAAGGATCGATTGGTCCCGATCAGTGCGTGTGATCGGGTATAACTAGCCAATCTCACAACTCTTCTGGTCTGTCGTTAAGCCGGTTACCGCCTACAAGTTGTGTATTCTGCGGCGCTCCACTCGAATGACGGGACTGATAGAGCATAAGGAGTACGACTGGAAGGACTCGAATCTGGCCCTCTTCGGGTCGGACGAGGACAAGAAGGTGAAGAGTAAGTCAACCATTTGTTATGCCTCCTTCTACCGCACACTCGTCCCCTTCATTTCTGGCTTTCAGGCCGCCAGGTCAGGCCAAACAAAGACAAGCCGAGAGGGAACTCGAGGCAGTTGATTCGTTTTATTTTGTCAACTGGCCCCGACTCTGAAATGGTCAGTAACGCTCCTGGCAAGACTTAACTCGGCCCATTTCGCCTAAAGTGACTTGAGGACTGGTAATGGAGGTCGCAAAAATGAAATATTTGGGCCCCACAGTGCCAAAAGGAGCTCTCGTTCAAGCTGGACCACGGTTTCCATCTCGCGATTCACCAACTTCTGGTAGCCCCGAAACGCACTCACCTCGACGATATGTAGCCTCGTCAGTTGCACTGGCAATCAAAGTGACTCAGACTTACCACATCAATAATAAATTAATCGAATAAGATGAATAAAAGACTGATATTGAAGTTTATCTCACCAAGTTATTGCGTGAGAGGAAGTGAGGTCCTATTCAAGCATCATCGATATTTTCGATGCCTACTCACCCCGAATATAAGTAAGCTGTGCTCGCTCTGTTTCATTTAGACTGATGAAGGAATATTAGTTGAATTTTTCCACAATCAACTGAGTAGACATGACATTTTTATTACATTTCACACAGCCTTGCTTTCCCAAAAGATGTTCTCATCCCGGCTGGAGTGGACTGAAGTTTCGGCCTCGCACGGGTCTCATCAAAACCGCCAGGGGCACTCAAACCATGACAGAGCAGCATATAATCTCGACACGTTAACCGCTACGCCACATTTATATGAGTGCCTCAAAAACCTATTCAAAAACGAAATATAAGTACTGTCGTCGAGTGCTATTGCAAATATAAATTTGTTTCATTGACAATCCCACAACAGAATGTGATATGGGAAACTGCCCTGGTCCTTCTCGAAATGCACGTTTTCCCTGTGATACAAGAGCACTCGTGTCGAGATTATACACTGCAGTGTCATGGTTCGAGTCGCGCTGGAGATGTTGATGAGACCTAGGCAAGTTCGAAACTGCAGTCCACTCAGGATGATAATATCTTTTGGGAAAGCAAGATATGTGAAATTCAATGTAAACTATAGGCCTGCACATATCATTATGATAAAATGCAGCTAGCAGTACTTCATCATCTTAAACGAAATATGGTGAACACAGCCCATAAATCTGATTTATGGTAGTCTCGAGAACCTGCCAAAACTAAATCTAAGTAATATAAGTGTCGTTGCGACTAGGTGAGGCCTAAACGTATCATTTTATGAAGATTTATCAGCCCTTCATACAGATGGCCCCCAGCGACATTCCAACCATAAATGTGATTTTTAAGAGGCCTGGCATGCCTTAGAGCTTACATCTGCCTTCTGACTAACTGACACACGTGGCCTTGTGAGTGTGTGCGCGTGTATGTAAAGAGGAGTTGGACTGACTGCAGTCGAGTCAGTGGGTTCTAAGACAAACTTTCTAGAGGCCGGACAGAGTGAAATTTACTTGCATTGTGAGGTCTACCCATTTGAATGTAGGGGAAATGCCTTTAAACCATCTAAAACAACCTAGACTGGACATAATTCTTACTCTATTTTTGAGCAGTGAATGCCCTTATTGTCACATATCTTGTCTCTGTGGCAGAGGTAATAAAAAATCGCAATTCTTTATTTTGATGGTATGACGATTAAGGTGGTGTGGCCTTCATCTTGGTCGCAATACTCTTTCGTCTCGTTTTCGAAAATTAATTTTGTTGTCATTTCAACTCCGTCTAACTCTGTTATGATCGCCATGCTGATTTTGTGCATAGTACCAGGGATTTTATTCATTCCCAAAAGTGTTGCCGGCGTCATGGTCTTCATTTTTATTCTGAGCACAGAGTGAAGCTCAGCCTTTGGCTGAATCGTTGTTGCATCTCTCTCCTACTCTCCTGGTGCTTTCACATGTCTCTACATCCTCATATCGTCCTCCTTCACCACCTTATTTCATAACTTGCTTAGTATGATGAGCTCACCCGCATTTCGAATGAAGGTGCTTGACAAAGATATTCGAAGGTTGATCCCACCAAAAGACGACAGCGGATTCCTCTTGGTCAGGCACCAAATTGGCTTTAATGAAGCATGCTTGTTAGGCTGTTTACGAGGCAATCCGCTTCGATTCTGGTGAAAGTTAATTGACTACTGGTCGAAACAAAATCATCCGTCATCTTCTGGTGAGATCAACCTTCGAATCTTTTCACCAAACGCTTTCACTCGAAATGTAAGTGAAATGAAGGCCCATCAAGTATAAACTCAACTTTTCTTTCGTCCACTCCAAAGATGTGACATTTTGAGTGGATTTTGTTGGGCCTAATCAAACTCTCCGCTGATTTACTCTTTCCTTTACCACCTGAACTTTTGATTATATTTATCCTTTTACTAAGGACTTAGTCAAACTAGGTTGTTTAAAGAATGATATTTGGGTGAATAGGCCTCACGACCTCTAGCCTTGACTTCAAAACCTAACTTCTTATTCAAGAATTACTGATAGTTTATAAACCTAGTTTACACTGAAAATAAGTAACTGTGTATGTTTTAATGAAAATTCAATTTCTACT
Organism: Protopolystoma xenopodis; assembly: GCA_900617795.1. NCBI lineage: Eukaryota > Metazoa > Platyhelminthes > Monogenea > Polystomatidea > Polystomatidae > Protopolystoma > Protopolystoma xenopodis. The sequence continues at coordinate 3,720 of CAAALY010000406.1, forward strand.
TCATTGAAGATAAATTGACTATTTGAGAGGCCTAGATTGCCTTGGAAGTGACCTTATGACCAAATGGTACCCGCAGGTATGTAGCGGAATAATAAAGTATAGTTTTAAATCCGGTTGGACAAGATGGAAACTGCTACCTAGTCAAAATTAGAAGATCCTTCTCGGAGCAAGACTGAGTTAAATTCAATGGGATAGTGAGGCCTGCTAATATAATTAAGAAAGAAGAATTCAACTAGCCGTTCTTAAATTACCCTAAGCAGCCTATGGTAACCAGGTTTTTCTAAGTATCAGTATATCCGATGAATGCAATCTTAAACACCACCAATTATGTTAATGAAACCAGACAAGTGGTATTCTGGAATTTAGGGCTGATCCGACATGACATTTTAATACGAATTTAGCCAGCCTAGGCTTCTTAAGCTGATTCAAAGTCTCATAGTTGAGTTATCACACACAATCGCATAAATAGGTTTCTTGATCTCATTTAATTTGACTTAGACTTGCCTCCAAAAAGCTTGTCTTATCCAGGCTGAAGTTGACGGCAGTAACGAACTGGCCTCATTATTCCTCATCAGCATATATAATGCCATTCTAACAGGAGTCATGAAGAACTTGACGACACGTAAGCACTCTACTAGTGGGTCAAAGGGCAAAAGTGTACTTTATGGCAAGTCAGGCAGAGTTAAAACCGCACTTAAAGTGGGGTTGTTGATTAATCAAAAATTAATTGCCATTAAAATCAACGACGCTAATTATTCTCAAAGAAAGTCGTCTTCGAGACATTAATACACTCGTTAATAAGAACTTGGATTTTACATCGTGAATCTACCTCATCTAATTTTTAGCAGCTTCTCCCTAGTAGTCTTGACGAGTCGTCTCTTATCCCCCTCGGCCACTGTTACTCGATGAGTTCTTTCAGCTTAACAATTGTTTCAAATTGCCTGCCGCCACCGTTTAAAAACAAATCTATTGCAGCCTTACCGAGCATGCCTGCAAAGCCTGGACCCCAAACTATATGATAAAATAACATTCCACTCTATTTCTCCTTATCTCAATTCGGAATGTGCACCGGGTTGGTAAATCTCGGACCACTTTCATGCTCAAACTGGCAGACTATTTTGAGAGGTGTTCTGGCCAAACTTGCCTTTGCTCTTATATTCATACTGCCCAATTTCTATGATGTTTCTTACTAACCCTTCCCATAATCCCTCCAATGTGACCATCAACGCAAATCAGGCCTCACACAAATCACACCTTGAGTGGAATTGCAATTAAGCAAACATGAAATTGCCAATGAAATAGGCGATGCTACTTATTTCCAGTATAAGTAAATCAGTCCTTCTACTGCTCTCGAGTCGGTATCGTTTCCAGTCCGGTCAATGGGTTCTGCTATTTCTGACCTTTTTATATCACTTTATGCAGAATATTTGATGTATCTTTATTCGTGGGCTGATCTTTTCTTGCTGCTTCGCAAATATAATTTTATCCACATTTACTTGCTATCATGAGACTGACTTCCGATTCATCCAGTCCGTTCAACTACTCATGTTGTGTCGACAAGTTTGCCAAGTGTGTTGCATTTTCCTACGACCTTCCCAATATCAGTCGGAGTTTTCGATCTAATTCACACTAGGACAGATATTTGGGCATTTTTCTCATTCCTGCTTTGCTCTTCATGATTCCTATCGTGCCAACTGTCCTCTACAACTCTCATATTGCTTTGTATGCCTTCTATGGAGCATCCCTTACTGAGGAGTATTCATGAATGTTTGTTTAATTCTACTTCCCCTAAGTCCAGTTCTATTTTATTTCATGCTTTTGATAATCATAGATATGAAGACAAAGATGGTGTGGCCTTTTGTGTGGTCGAAGTCTCCTTTCGTTGTATAGAAGTTGTTTTATCTTGTTTTCTCAACTTGGTCACATTGGTAGGAAGACTTAGAGGAACGCACCTAGTCCGGAGTCCATTGTATACATGATCATTTCCAAAGAAGGACCGTGGACGTGGTACATTCCCAGACGTTTCGCCGGCATCATAGTCGGCATCGTCAGTGAGTCTTGCCATTCTTAGCCCCACACAACAACTCGTCAAAGAGATAAGTGAAGCAGATACTTTGACCAAATATGTGCTAAGCAGTTGTGCTATCTCTCCTTCTGCCCTGGTCTATTCACTTTTCCTATATCCTTGTATCACGCCTTCACTATCACAATTTTTTCCTTGCTTATTTAAATCTAGTGTTGTGTGCCCTTATAAGCGGCTTTCATGAAGACCCTCCACACTCCACGCTGGCGTTCTCCCCCACTTCACCTTTGTTATGGGAATGTTGATCAGAGTCTGCCATATTGTTACGCAGTCCTCCTTTCCTAAGCCTTATCAGAGTCTTCCTCTTGCCCCGTAAGATATGTCTGCAATCTGCTATCATAATTCCTAGCGTCAGATCGCGGACTTTGCAGATTCTCAAAAATGTACCAAGTCCTCTGTCTGACACTGGGAATTATGATAACTACTATGGTAGAGGACTTTGGACAAGGTGCGTCCAACTAAGCCGGTCTGACGACAAGACCAAGTTGCGAAGACGAGGTCAACTCAATTCAAGGCTATGCTAAATTTAATGGAAACGTAAGTTTTAATGGTATGCTCGTTGTAAGATTCAACCACCAGTCCTACATCACTTTGAACGAACTAGAGTGATTGCAGCTCTTAAAATCCCAATAATTATTCATTGAAATTTCCGTTGAATGCAGAGTAGATTGCTTTCTTATTTAGCCGATCAATCTTATTCAAGACTCCCTCTGGATCTGCTGTACTCTCCAAGATCTCCAGTAGGGCCTTGATTACCTTGTCGCCTGAGATGTTTGTGTACACGGAATATGTGTCAAAACTAACCAATTTTATATGAACCCTTCGCGACGTTTGATAATCTGTCGTTTGCCTTCTTCAACTTCAAGCAAATTAATTTCGCCAGTTTGTGTGTCGCTTCATGTTTGTTGTTGACTATCTGCCTTAGTGGTTTTTCTTCTCTGTATGTTTTTGATAGTCTTGCCCGTCTTTTATTAGGGATTTATTACTCATCTGTCGAGTTATATATTTAGCTGGACGCTGTTCTACACGGTGTGATCCTTTTTTAGTATTTGATGCGGCTCTCAGTCGCCTAGCATACTTTCAATTTTAGCTATTTATTTGTTTCTGTCCGTTAACACAGTCACCACCTTTTTAGTTGCCTGCAGGATTGTATGGTAGTTCCTATTTAATTTTCTACGCATATTTGTTGACCCGATCCTGTCTAACCTTTCTTGATGTGTCAGGATTCCTGGATTTATCTACATTTCCATTTCCCATTTGGTCATTTTTGCGAGTTTACCGAGATATTCAAAATCTCTTCAAGAATATCTTATAGAACTGTTCTTTCGTAATGGAGGAAAAAGTGTAGCCTTTTATTCAGAATTTCTATGGTTTTATAATCAACAGGGTCTGATGATGAATTAATTACCGTGTCCGTATCGTCATTTGAGGCAGAAGTGATCATAACTATAGAAACTGCATAAACTTGGCAGAATAACTGGATCTTTTAGTGAAGGGGAATGGAACAAGGGCCATTGCATTTCCCTCTTGACTCGCAGGTCCACTGGTCGAGTTGCACTAGGCAGTGCTGATGAAGTGGGCACTTCAGTCGAGCCTGAGGGTGAAAACGGCTCTTTGGCGGATATGGGGCAATGCAATTTAAACGAGCTACTATGGTTACTTCCTGTCTAAAAAGATGATCAGAATCTGGTAGATGTAGACAAAGCAGGGCAATCTTAATGGAAGGTATGGTGCGAGACTGTCGGTTGATCTAAGCAAAGATTTCTAGCCACTCCAAGTTGAATAAGATGTTAATAAGATAGTTGAAATCTGCCACAACGATCTGACTTCGCTCCTCGTTTCAATGGCATTTCACTTGAGCTTGCTTCCAAAAAGGTATCCTCCTCTCGACCGGCCTGGACTGCACCCCCTAAAGCACTCAAACCTGGGTTGTCGTGGTGCAGCGCATAATTTCGGCATATCACCGCCACGCCACACTGCCATGAATGCTCGTTGTCCACGGGTAGGCATGGTTTTCAACTCAGCCTGCTCGACCGAATGCGAATTGAGACTTTTACCAGAATTAGTTCCAGTTCTGATGATGTCCATCATATCATTGACGAAAGGTCAACCCGTTTTCATCCGAAACGAGGCAGGATGTCTTGTGGATTGTGCCAACCTGAACGTTGTCTTTGAGCCAGGCGGCTGCAGTACAGCATGAAGCAGCCATCGTCTTCTGGTGCGATCGACCTTCACATCTTTCCTTCGCCCACTTTCGCACGAGACGAAAGTAGCCCTAACAACGGTATCTCAGGAGATTCGTCGTACCTAGAATAGCCCCTAGACTGGCTAGTCCGCCAAGCAGGCCCACTGTATCATCTTTCATCAGACCTGACATCGCACACTTTCTCCTGGCGACTGAGTGTTTCATACCGTCAGTATATCTTGTAAGATAACTTGGCTCAGTCCAGGTCGCCTCGGGCGGGTCAAAGAAGCACAATGCCTCTTCTCAAGCCCTCCTCGCCTTGCTACAAGACGTCACACATATCCTATAACACAACAAAAACCGCTTTTCTCATAATTCAGTCAATACTACTATGAAGATTTGAAGAAAAACCGGGCTCAGGAGAATTACTTAGTGATTCATTGTGACATTAATTTCCATTTCGAAGGAAAAGTTGGTCAGAAAAAATGTGTGAAATAGTCTCACAGGAAACCGGATGAGGATTGGCGCGCAGAAAAGACTGTCGGATTGTTCACCGTCCTGTGACTCCGAATAACCGGTGCCTAGCTCTTGTCTGTATAGTCGTGACTAGACATTTTCTTTTGGTTTAGTATATTACTTGCGCTATTCCTTAAAGTATTGATTCTTGCTCTAATGACGCTTGTCAAAGAACAGACGAAAGCCATCTGAATCGCAAGACGGTGTGCCAGAACTCGTTCGGACAATCCAACAGTCTTCACTCTGCAGCAATGCTTCTTCGAAGGTATGCAGAAAAAGTGGGTTTCAAAGATTCCCTTAATAGATTGATGCTATTCACACGAAACAAAAGGTTCTCCACAAACAATCCTTCTTCGGTTTCCGGTGGGAACATTTTGTTACGTCATGTCAACCAACTTTTGTTTCTAAATGGAAAGTCAGATATCACTACAACTACGACTTTTCACATCGGATAAATCTGAGCTTTCGCGCCAAGCCAGGCCAGCATTTATATTCCAATCAAATTGTAAGATATATATAAATATATGATATAAGTAATTAATAAAGCAAGAACGTGGAGGGAAATTACGAAAGAGTCGCATTGCTTGAAAGGCTTGACTCGGGACGTAGATGATGGCTAAGCTCAGTCCTCCGACCGAATTGTATAATCGCAGATCCAGAAGAGCCTGGGGCACATACTTGGAGAGGTGCGTGAAGATGCGCAATTCTGGCATTCCAGTATCGTAACAGCGAGGTTGAAGATACGACGATGTGGGAATGAGAGGCTCCAGCCGGTAGATGAGACGAACGTCGGGATCTTCCAGGCAGGTCTACGGAGGCAAGCTGCCGAAAGAGAGCAAGAGAGAGAGAGAGGGAATAAGCAACAATACTGACAAGATAGTGTAGCGATAAGAGTGGGAGCAAGCAATGAAGGAGGGCCTGTGAACAATTATCTGATAAGCCTTCTTCCGGCTTCAAATATTTGTGCGCTTTGAATGTAAGCTTATGATTGGTTTAAAATGTTCTGATCTGATAGGTCCAGAGTTGTGCTCAATAGAGTGGCGAGATTTGATTGGTCAATGGGAAGCTGGAATGCAGATGAGTCATATTCACACATTTTATTTTAAAGGTCGGTTTTCGAGACTTCCACTTAAATAAGAGCTGTGCTGAATTTTCCAGCAATGATGTAATTGTAAATGACGTTTCCATTGCACTTCACATAGCCTTTCTTTCCCGAAGATGTTCTCATCCAGGCTGGACTGGGCCGTAATTTAGAAGTTCGTGCGTTTCAAGAGACACTACTAGTTCCAGAGTTATTAGTTTGCTGTATGGACGATTACTTTGCTGTTTGGCCACACGGCAAAAAATAGTTTGGAGGAATTTCTTGAGCTGATAAATAGAATAGATGCAAATACTAAGTTTACTATGGAGTTATATAAGGAAAAAAAATCGCATTTTTTGGATGTACTAGAGAACAAAGAAGGTAATAAGTTAGGTAGAGATGTATATGGGAGACCCACCTATGCGGGTTTCCTTATTAATTTCTTCTCGAACCATACACATGAAGTAAAATGAGGAATTGTGAAGTCTATGAAAATAAGGAGTATGCGTCTAGCAATGCAACCATAGGGACCAGGAGATTGATAGATTGAGGGATATACTGTTTAAAACAATTACCCGTTATGCTTAGCAGATAATTACATATAAATTGCAGTTAGCAAGATTAGGGGAGTTTGCTATCAGGTTCGGGATATAAAACTGGACAATTCTACTCGGTTAATGATTTTGCCTTCCTGTCAGCTTGCGAAAAAGTTGGGTGATCTACTGAGGAAATGGAACATAAAAAGAA
>CAAALY010000407.1:0-10330 GCA_900617795.1 Protopolystoma xenopodis
TTGGAAAGAGAAGACGACATCCTGGAGACGGAGAGAATAGGAAAAGAGTCTCTCTTTCTCTCCAAGAATAAGAAATACCTATTTTCATAACAAATATTTGGTCTACCTATGGGCTTCCCACTCGCATCTCTGTTGGATAATGCCTACATGAACAAGTTAGAGGAGAAATTCAAAACGTAACCTCAGCAACCGACAGTAATTATGCGATATTTGGTTAAATACTCTGCATTATGGTCACATGGAAAGGAAAAAATTTGACCAAGTCCTGATCTTCTTAAACGACATTAATGAAAAAAGTTAAGGTTACAATTGATATAGAAGAGAACAAAGAATTACTTTCTTGGATATGAAGGCCATTCGCTCGGAGGATACGGCTGTTTTGAAAAATATCACATGCCATAATAATCCTTAACTCATAGTCTCACCACACTCGTGGAATGGAGATGGGAATACTCACAAATATGGTCATAAGAAGCTTATGGCTCACCGATTCTTAGTTCTGGGAAAGTGAATTGAAAAAAAAACTTATATATTTATTGGAAATGGACATTCATAAGAAGCAATACAGAGCAACCTACAGACCTTGTTGAGCATATGGCAGGACGGGGATTATCAAAGAAAAGCAAGAGAAACAGAGCAAAAACGATTGATATGTCTACCCTCCCGCGAAGTGATTCGGAAGCTGCTGCAGCTACTATTGAAATTGATGATTCGTACAATCCACCCAACGAGAAAAAAATCAACAAAACGGAGTACTTCGGCGTTTACAGCATAAATGGCAAGGGCTGTAGTCAAAAGTAATTCGGAAACTGGAAGGAAAATCAGCACAAGGATGAAGGAACACCAACGATTCGGCAAAACAATGGAGCACATGAGCCTTATCTGCTACACTAGTGACTAGAGTGCAACTGAAAGAGTGGCCTTATCTGAAGAGAACACTGTGGATATGCTCTTTTAATATTGGCATTATAAAGACTTTCATATTACCTTTCAAAGAAGGACTGCGTAACCATATGGTGGACACTGATCAGCATTTACAGCACAAATGTGGAGGAATGTAAGAAAACCAGCTTGAAGTGTGGAGGGTTCTCATGAAAGCCGTTAAATGAAGCATACCACAAAACGTTTAAACCAGCAAGGAAAAATGTGTGATATAGAAGGGCATTATACAAGAATATAGGATAGCTGAATAGCCCAGAACAGAAAGAGTGATACCACAATTGGCTAGCACACATTGTTTAAACTGATCGGTTTCACTTGTCTCATTAAGTAGTTGTAGTATTGTGCTGAGAATGACAAGAATCACTGAAGATGCCGACTATGATGACGGCAAAACTCCTTAGAATGTTTCACGTCCTTAGCCCGACTTTAAAAATTATAATGCATACAATGGACACCGGATTAGGCAAGTTTCTCTAAGTGTTATTACAAACAAGACCAAGTTATGAAAACAAAGTCAAAGAACTTCTCAGCACCTGCAACCATACGTACGGCCCCATCATTTATGTTTTCATATGTTTGAGTCAATTTTTTATGTTTTAAAAGTAACTATGAACAGGAGGTTGGTAGACGGAAGAGTTAGCGATAAGTTCGCGTACTGCCCGGTCAGACTTGGAGATTAGCGAGGACAGCTAAAGGAAGACGCCTGGGCCAAGGATATTTATTCAACAACAGAAAGAGAAATTGCCAGGAATAGAATAATTAAGGACACACATAAGTCGAGAACAGGCGATTGCAGCAAGAGGAGCTAAACCTGGAATCCGCTTGAAAAGTTCCCAATATGAGTCCAACTGTGAGACATGAACATAAAGGTCATAAATATCCCATTCGTGCACTATTACAGGTGCTAGGCTAAAGATTTAGATTTGTTTAAAATTTACTTGAGTGTGGAAACCGAGAAAGGGTTGCGATATCATTTGATATTCGGTGTGTCTATGCTGATTTTCGTGTGCTTTCTGTGGTGAGAGTTGACAAGGGATATGGCTAACTATGGAGGTTATCAACCAACGTGGACATGCCCAAATGACTAGAATCTTAGGGCTAGGTGGGACTGTCAACTTGAAAGACAAGAGGAGTATGATTTATGTGATTTGGGAGTGGAGAAAGGGAGCGGTCAATCTTCATACCAGCGGTTTCAGAGCAATCTAGACACAGGGTTCCAGAAATGAGAAAAAATCGGGTAGGGATGAGAAAGGGTACAATTGGGTCATGGGTCTGAATCCCGATCAGATGAAGATGCCTATGCTTGTGAATCATATGTCTTTACGTTCTTGAATATGACGTAAACGAGGACAGAAATCAAGGGCGCATAAACAGCCAGATAGAGAGTAATTATTATGTGTAACGGAGTAGAATTGATAAATGGGGTAGTGGAGGGCAAAATTAAAGTCAGAAGACATGACCCGGAATCCTGGGTAACTGCATGTGAAACCGGTGGTGAAGACGATTATGCTTCACTAAATGCACTTAAGGCAACACACTCGTTGGCAGCATTGGAGGAAACGTGAGCAAAGAATGGTATAAATAGGTAAATGAGAGATATGAAATGGGGTTTAGAGAAAGAGATGCAGCACTAGGAGTGATGTCACAACGGTTAAAAAGGAAATTGGTCAAGGAGATTGATTGCCTTCACTTGCAAATTTGATAAGTTGTAACTCTGTGCTAAGGATGGCATCTGTCACTGGCAATGCCGGCGAACCGTCTGAGGATGTACCAAGTCAATGCTCCGATGCCGGATGCCACGAATACAATGGCAGAAGACGCCGAACTTGGTGTATTCCACATCTCTCTGTCAAAAACGAGATCTTGCCAGGTCAATGCAACTGAAGGAGTCTGGTCTTACTATATACAATCTTATTATGGAATTAATATCGCCAAAAAATGCATGGAATAGAGGGTATTTGCTGAATTTCCCCATAATGATATGAATGAGACTCGCATTTACATTGAATTTCACATTACCTTGCCTCCAAAAAGTAATTTTCATCAAGGTTGGACTGCCTTTTCGACCTCGCCTAGGTTTCATCCGCACTCCCAACGGGACTCGAACCCGTGTAGTGCAGGGCAGAGTCGCTACACGTGAGCAACTACTACTACCAGTCATTCATCATCCTAAACGAAATAGGTTTTACTTTAAAGAGGGGCGGCTGGATTTTCAGACAACCAGGGAATTATATGCAAGGTGCATATACAATTTATGCGAAGGATGGTTAAGAAAATTTCTTACTTTCACTTTCAGCATGAAATTTGTGTTTATTTCAATTGTATCTTTATTTGATGTCTTAACTCTCAAGGAAGTTTCTTTGTTTGGCAGGGCTGCCTATAGGAAAATAACCTATGCACGTTATAGTGTTGGTTCGACCTCATGTTCGCAACTTGCTTAAAATGTCAGGGAGTACTTATGGAACGCACCTGGTCCTGTTTCCTTGACATAATATTTGTGATTTCCAGTATCAGACCATTGACTTAATATATTCCCAAACATTTTGTCGCTATCGTCAGTGAAAGGCGCAGGCGATCTGACGAAGGCACCTTAAACTGACGATGCCGGCGAAACGTTTGTCAATGAACCAAGTCAATGATCCTATGCTGGAAATCGGGGGTATTATGGCAGAGGAAACAGGACTAGGTGCATTCCACAAGATCTCCCTGACGCTCAGACAAAGTTGCGAAAACGAGGTCGAACCAACACTATACAACTAAAGGAGTTTGCAACCAAACGGGAGGCCATCCCATCTTGGTCTCTGTATCTATGATATACTTGTTATTTGTAAAAATTTCTCTGAAATCATAATAGCAAAAATATTGGAAATTTTGAAATCAATGAAATTATTTTGATAGAGTTATTTATAAAGATACAGCTATTTATTTAAGGCATTTATGCTTAAGGCCTAATTTAAATTCAACTTAACTAGTGTATAAGAATTTGGCCACTCTAGGTCACTTAAGGTGAGTATATGAGCGATAAGTGAATATTTTTCACAGTGAATTTAGTAGGCCTCATGACGCAATTGAATTTATCATTGTGGGAAAATCTCAACTATCAATCTTTAAATCCCTTTAAACGACATGTACTAAACAAGGGAGAAAATAAGATTTCAAATTAATAATGACGCTTTCTTCCTTCATGTTCTTTTTGACTACTTATTCAAGTCCATCTGTCGCCTTAATCATGAAGGATTTGCATAGCTCTACAATATTTGTAACGACCTCTGTTGGGTCTAATGATCAAAAGTGACTGAGCATGGAGCAGAAATCAGACACGAAAAGGAATGGTCTCAAATGCATTGCTTCTGTTAAACCAAAAATAAAATAAACTTTCGAAAGTATTAGATTAGAGAATTCTTTGAATGTAAGAAATGTGAAAACGAAGTTAGTTTTTTGCATGATAGACGTTAGCATCGATAAGATGCTGAGCCATTTACAAAATAAAGCGATTCAAATACTTAATTCGAGAAAGGTTCAAACTAAATTTTTAGTTACTAAATACTCTCTTAAGCTCATCAACTAAATTAGGCATACACTCGAGATGTTTCTATCGCATTCTTCCCGTTCCTTGGATTGCTAAACTATGCTTACCTAGGGGTGATGTCACGTTTTGCTCTAATTGCTCTGCGTTATGACAGATGGTTTAGTGCCAGCAGACTTATGCATAGACGCTAACAAACATACAACCAAGCATATAAATGGATCGAGTGATATGGAAAGAAATAAAACAAATCATTCTAAATCTCACTTTTATCAGTTATACATATATATATCGTAACATTGTTTTAGCATGGTGTTCCCTTTATGACTATGCCTGTCAGGTGTACATAAAAAGGACGAAAGTTCAGATAATTTTCGTCGTAATTAACAGAAAATGCACCCTGAACTGTATCAATCTGAAACTCATAGTAATATCAGATGACTGCAGAGGATCAGGAATCCTCCGCCGTTATATAGTGAGATTAACCTAAAAATCGACTTATGCGGCAATTTAACACAGATTGTTAGTAAACATCAGATTAGTTTTGTTTGTCATCCCGACGTTGGAAATAAAATGAAGGTAAATAAGAATGGCGTTGACCTCAATGTATATATGTGAGCGAGAATAAATCCATTTGTACTCTCAACAAAGCCGATTTACTACTCCTCTATTCGTTGATTAGTGGCTGCGATAAAATTGCTGTTGAAAAAGAGTACATTCTACACAATTGACTATCAAGTCTGGCAAAGTGTGCCAGGAATTGACAAAGAGCCTATAGTGAGGCGCTGTTGGATGCGAAAAATCTAAGAACAGGATATTGAAAACTGTGCAACACTTTTACCAATGAGGCGTACTCAAGATGGAGGGAAATCCTACTATCCTAGAGATAAGCCCCGTAATCTGTTAATGCAATCAAAGGAGAGGAACGAATCGATTCGGGAGCTACTGTCGGTAAGTCCAGAAAATAAAGGCCATTGTAAACTTGGGAAATACGATAAATAGCTTTAGAAGGATTTCCTAATTATACTTTTAGAATAGGAGGACACTCATGAGTAGGCTAACTGAGATTTGTTACATATTGTTTAATTTGGAAATCCTGCCATGTATAGATGAGCAAGCAAAATAGGGTTTTTAACGCTGCTATTTCATTTTTTAAAACGCTTATTCATAATGCCCTCTCTCTCTAAGTTGAGCATCAAAAAGGTTTTAGGAGGCAGTGGGCCGAAGCTGTTATGCGTACTAGTTCTGAATCATCATTCTTTACGCTTTACATGACAATAGGACTGTTGCTAGCCCCACTTTTACGGATGTGTATGTTTTAGATCAGAAACACTTGTAAGAATTGTTGTGGAGGCTTTCCTTTCGTATGAACGTGGATAAGGAAGAATTTTTTGGTGGATCTCACCAAAAAAATGACTGCCTATGTCCGTTAATTTTCACTCGCCTGGCTTTAATGAGACGTTTAGGTTGGCACAATTCACGAGACATCCTCCTTCAGTCTGGATGAGACCGGATTGAACTTCCCTCTATTATATGACGGAAATAATCAGAACTGAAACATATTCTTGCAAAAATCTCAAGTTGACACACAGTCAAGAAGACTTCTTGAAAATAGAAGCAATTGGCAACTCTGTAAATAAGACAACTGGCTGTAGGGCTTCTGAATTTGAGTTTAAAAATAGGGTGATACTTATTAGTATGCTCGCTGATTAGTATCTAGAGCGAGGTGTAATGAACTTAATGCATCAATCCTGAAAGCACACTGCTGCTTGGGTAACATAATTTACTCGAAGATATGAAGACCAAAATGATGTGGCCCTCGATATGGTCGTAATCTCCTTTGAATTTATAGAAGTGGTTAAACTCGTTTTCGCAAGCTGGTCTTGTTGACAGGGCGACTTTGTTAAACGCACCTTGTACGAAGTCCTCTGCTATAGGAGTTATCATAGTTACCAGCATCAGACCGTAGACTTGGGACATTCTCAAACGTTTCACCGGCATCGTAGTCGGCATCATCAGTGAGTGCTGCCATTCTCCGGACCAAGCTACGAACTCGTCAGTGACAAGTAGAGTCAATCCTTCCACCAACGTTCTGCCAAAAACGGTTACACTTTCACTCCCCTTTCTGTCCTGGCCTATCTATCTACTCTTATCAAACTCATCACAACTTCTAACTTGCTTACATTCCACTCGTCAAAATGTGTGCCCTTGTGTTGCCTCATCACACTTGCTATTCACCCCGACCCCCTCTCTTTCGATCGGTTAATCCGATTTGGGCCTACAATCCGGATCTCCTCATGGTCCCGTAGATCCGTTCCATATCGTTCTGGTTGACCGATTTCACTCGGTTCCAGTGCCAGTGTGCGTTTTACTCCAGGCGCTATTTCTCACGGCGTTAGAAGCACGATTGTGCTTAACCGTTTACCTAGTTTCTTGACTGCCAGGCCCCAGAAGCTGTACTGGTTTCTTCGAACAGATTTCACTCACTGAGAACGACTTCCCCTGATTTCTGACATTTTCCACACTCGCCTTTAATCGCTATCCCTTTTCCTCCGGTTAGCGATGGATCCTTGATCCAGAAGCTCCTTTTAGCTGGCCTTGCTGTATTCTTATTTTTACCGAGTTTGCTTAAGCGGTAGGCAAAGGTATCGCCAACTCTGCCTTCCTTCAATGTCCTGTTTATTAGATTTTTCTCCCCAACGATGTCAATGGCCTCCCTAATCTCCCACTTCCTTGTGTTTTCATCGTATGAGGCCCGTTTTTCTATTGCCTTCTAACTGATCTTACGTCCAGTCTGTCCGACGTATTCCGCCAATTCTGATCTTTCAGCATCCATTTTCCATCCATGCAGTTAACTCATGAACAATCTAATTTGTCCACCCTTTCATGTTGCGTCGGTAGACTTGTAAAGAGAGCTGTCTTTTTCTTCATGGCCCCCTGAGTATTCTGTTTCTATAGTATTGGCATTATTTTTTGAGTTTGTTGGTAGGAAGGTAGGCATATCCACTTTTGTGAAACCTTCTCGTCCTAACTGTTCTTTCGTCCTACCCGTTCTGCCATCGGCTTTTCACGGCCCGTATGATTCTATGTCTTACTTCCCTTGGGCAGCCGTTGCTGAGGCATATCTTAATCAATTTGTCCAATTCTTCTTCTCAAAATTTCACATCCGTTAAATGTAGGTCTCGAATGATCATGCTCATCATTATTCCTATCTTTGGTCCGTAATCGGATGGGACCGAAAATGGAGTATTGTCCCGGAATAAGATTTCTTTCTGAGCAATTTCTTCTTAAGCGTCCCATTAGAGCGAACCACTTCAAATTGGTTTATACACTTTAGGAATACGTGCAGTTTTTCGCTTCCATGTGACCAATGGGCGAAGTAATCATCCACGTACCGCATGAGCACTGCTGATTATAGCGGTGGCATCTTGAATTTTTTTCTAATTCGTGCATGTATAGGCTTGCTAAAAGAGATGAGAGCGGCGATTCCGTAGGGAGTCCAAATATTCGTTCATAGATGGTCTTATTGAATGTAAAATAGTTTGACCTTATTGTCAAATTGATTAGTCGTGTTAATGACTTCCTCCTGATCCGTTGTGATTTCAGGATATCCTCTTCTCGGTCCAGGATTTCCAACAGGGCCGTTAGCGCATTTTCTCCAGAGATATATTTTTTACATGGATTCCACATCAAAACTTACCAATAAGTCTATTTATTCCAGGGCATGTTCGGGGTTTTTTGAGAAAATTCATATGAAAACTTGACCGTGTTTGATAGTCTGTCATTTAATTGCTTGGGTTTCAAACATATGAATTTTGCCTAGTTATGTATTGCTCCATACTTGTTGTTCACTATCGGCTTTAGTGGTTCGCATTTTTTTAGGTATTTTCGGTAATTCATAGGCTGTTGGCGGTCGTGCATCCGTTTTTATGTTTAAATTTCTTGTCCATGCGTCAATTTCTCCATTCCTATGCATATCTTTCAGCATATCACTTAGGATTCCACCGATTTCTATAGTTAGGCCCTTCCTTAATTTATGATATTTAGTCCTGCCTCGTGAAATATATTCCATTTTCTTGGTATATTGTTTTTTGTCCAGTATCACTGTCGTACCTCCTTTATCCACCTGATGGACTTATTGTTCATGCGTTTCCAGAGTCTTTCGTATCCTGGCAAATCTGTTCATCTGTACTGGTTCTTGATGTATCAAGAACCTTGGAATTAGTTTCATCCCCATCTCCCGTTTTATCTCTTCAGGGAATTTTATGAAATATTGATGACCTCCAGGATGTCTCTTAGAAGGCTTTTGTCATCTAAAAGTGAAAAATGGAGTCATTTTTCCAGGATCGTGATAGATTCGAGAGTAAAAGGAAATGATTATAAATTCATTACTTTATTCCGATCGTCGTGGTGGTCAATAGGTGTTGTCATCTCGGAGACCACTTCAACTGAGCGCACTAGCTTATAATGCCAATGCCGTTTTGTTAATAAGCCAGATATCTTACGTGATTTCCTGTCGGTCATGCTCTGGAGTTTTTGAAAGCCTTCCGGAGTCAGGATCCTGGACAGATCAGGCCGGATCTGTAATTTAATACCTATACACTTAAATAGCCTGGTCCTATACTTAGCATATGTTTAAATACGTTTCTGAATAGAGGTATGGTAGAGAAGCTCATTAACTTCATCAGGTGGGCAGGGTCTCTTAAGGTCACAGAACTAGAGGGAATGATAAGCACAACCCGTACAGAAATTCGGCATTATGGCCAAAATATACTAGAAATCCACTTGAGATGCCGCAGGCGACCAGGAATAGGCGGCTACAGTTTGCTCATGCAATACGGTTTCGATCAGGGAGAAGAACCGTGAAGGAAATTTCAAATATCTGTAAGCATGGAAATCAGGGCCTAGGCGCTTTGCTCGGTGAGGCGTCAGTGTACATGCTTCTAGGGCCTTGAGAAATGAGGTCTGGAGTAAAACGCACTGGAACTGGAACCAGTGGAAATCGGTCGGATAGATAGACAAGAAACGGATCTACGGGATTCTGAAGAAGATCTGGATAAGAGGCTCAAGCCGAACTAGCCAATTAAATGGGATGTGGCCAATGTGAATGGCAGATGTGATGGGGCCACACGAAATTTAGCAAAAAAGTGCACACATTTTGACGCGAGGAATGTAAACAAGTCAGAAGTTGTGATAGAGCGGGAGTTGGATGAGAAGGTAGAGCGTTTATAGATGGGCCAGGACAAAAAGAAGAATGATAGTGTAACCGTTTTTGGCAGAACGTTTGTTAAGAGATTGACTTCATTTGTCTCTTTGACAAGTTTGTAGTTTGGAACTGAGAATGGCAAAACTCACTGATCATGCCGACTACGATACCGGCGATACGTCTTAGAATGTACCAAGTTCATGCTCTGATGCTGGGAATTATGATAAATCTTATAGCAGAGGACTTCTGACAGGGTGCGTTCAACTGATTCGACCTGACAACAAGACCAGCTTGCGAAAACGAGGTCAACCCACTTCCTTACCTTAATGTTAACTTGAGAATTTCGCCAGATTAGCTTCCAGCTATAATGATGCCCTTCATATGATGAAAAAAAGCTCAGTCCGGTTTGACTCGAAACGAAAGAATTTTCATCGACTACATCAATCTGAACGTCGTATTTAAGCCATATACACCCAGTTACTCTTCGTATCTACACTTATAATGAAGGAAGGAAGGACCGGATATTTGATTTCGATTTTAGTAGTAGTGGGGAAGCTGCTGCAATACTTAAGTAAGCATTTACTTTTGATTACTACTATTGAATCCCAACAAATTTTCGAGGATACTCAAAAATAAATCATATGATTTAGTCAATC
>CAAALY010000408.1:0-10328 GCA_900617795.1 Protopolystoma xenopodis
GAAAGAAATGCTTAATTTTTTTAATGTCCTAGTCCAGTGCTTCGCAAACTATGTGGCGCGGCGCCCCTAAGAGATTTAATTAGAAAAAATGCGTAATGATTTGCAGGCTATCCATCACATTAATTATTAAATATTATTTTTCGTGTTTGAGTAGAGTTTCGAGACTACCAGTAACTAGGTAATATGAGATGTATTCACTTTATTTCGTTTAAAGTGATCAAGGACTGGTAGTAAAATTTACCCACAATGATATGAGTAGAGCTGACGTTTCCATTGCATTTTACATTGCCTTGCTTTCCCAAAAGTTGTTCTCATCCAGAGTGGACTGCATCCAACGAATACATCTCATATTACCGATTTACTGGTAGTCTCGAAACTCTACTAAAACACAAAAAATAAGTAACGTAATCGATTGTTATAGCAAATACACGTTTGATTCATCGACAACCCCACAAAAGAATATGATATGGTAAAATGCCTTGCCTTACTTGAAATTCACATCTGTTCTGAACCCAAGGGCACCCGTGGCAATGTGGCCGAATGGTCAACGTGTCAAGCTCCCATTCTGCACTGTCATGGTTCGACTCCCGCTAAGGATGTCGATAAGACCAATGCGAGGTCGAAACTGTAGTCCACTGGTGCCTGGATGAGAACAACTTTTTGGAAAGCAAGGCAATGGGAAATTCAATGGAAACGTCAGCTCTACTCATATCATTGTGGGTAAATTCAACTACCAGACCTTCATCACCTTAAACGAAATGGGGTGAATATATTTCATATTATTAAATATTAATTTAATGTTAATAAAGTAAAAAAAGTAATGAATCTGCACGAGTTTTATTTTTTTTATCTCTTACTTACGAATAGTCATACTTAGGATAGGGCTCCATGGAACAATTTTAATTGAAAAAGGGCGCCGCGACTAGGAAAAGTTTGGGAACCCCTGTTCTAATTGGTTAGTCATTTAGCCTAAAACAACTTAGTCATCCCTCTCAGCTTAAGATGGTTTAAGAGCTAATAATTGACATTTTCCTATGAATATCTGAGAAGGCTTTATGATGCCATTCAGGATTCGAACCCAAGCCACAATTAACCACTTGGCTGCACAGCCACGGGTAGTATTGGGTCACAGGGCAGATATGAATCACAGAGCAAGCCAGGTTTCCCTTAAATCCGAGTAGATTTTAAACATACCGAAATATGTTTTTGCTAGACTTGTATTTCTAATCTTTCCCTGGTTATACGGGGATTTAAGGGGACACTTTTATTGCTGCTCCTCTTTTGGAAAAGCTGTAAACTCACCAAACATGATATAACTTCGCACATCATGTGCCATTATGCTCGTGTTATCAGCGAAGTAGTCTCATACTCTCTATAGGTAATAAAATGATAGAGAAATGATTGTGCTTATTATCGCTAATTATCGCTAACTTGTGCAAAAAATGGACACTTGGAAGTGGCCATTCCTTTCAGAGCAAGCAACGAGGCGGCATTGTGATGAGAATGTGCCATAAAACGCCTCGCTCCAGGCTGATTAGTTTTGTGAAAACTTCAACCAGCTGAAATCTTATGCCATCCTTCTTGAACAATTGAAACTCAATATGGATCAAAATTTGGTCTCTGCACCATGCAAGGAGCCAAATAGGCCACAATTATGCTAGATTGAACATTGTCAATATTGAATAAGTTAAAATGTTTTTGTTTAAAGAATAAATAGAAATGAATTCTTGCTTTTCGTATTCATTTTCACTCTGCTACATTTCACATTTAATTACCCCTCCAGGTGGGGAAGCTAATCTATGTATGTGCAAACACCACATCCCCTCGATTGTCTAACCACAACTTCGATAACTTTTATGGCAGGAAAGCCTTTTATAATTTTCATCACTTTTTGAGGAATTTTGTGTCGCTAGAAGACAAGTTGTTTGCCATTTTGCTTAATTTGCTAGAAGCCAGATTTAAACACCGTATAGGCTATGCATGTCTAACAATTGCTAAACGCTTGGGAAGAGTTGTCATAAGAAGAGGCTGAGCAACCAAAAAAAGATATGTTTTTACTTTGTTAAACTTCTTGCTAAAAAGATTAATAAAAATGATTTTCTGAGTGTTTATGACGTAAACTTACCATTTCTTAGGTAGATTAGGAGATAAAATGAAGAAAAAAGATAGGAGAGGGATATATTTTCATCCGAAAATATAATGAACAATAACGAATATTGCAGAATAGTCACTTATTTATTGTCCCCATGCCTTAATATTCCTCCTTAATGGTATATTATGCAATTACATAAACTTACATTTAATTATACAATTTATGCATTAATTCTGCCACAGGATGTCCATCGATAAATACCAGTGTCGCAATTACCAGCTACTACCAATCCAAGATTAATTTGATGGAAACTAGACATTGGGGAATCGTACATGTCATAAAAATGAACCAAATAAAAATACCAATTCTAGGGATCGCCGGGTCAGCCACATTTGGTTGGTGAGTCTGTACATATGATGTAAGAGTCATTATGTTGTAATTAAAATTATATGAACGTGTTGAAAACGAGGAAAATATAAAGGTTAAAGGAAAGTTAAATCATGTCAGCCTGACTTATTGAATGTTAGATTTATGAGTCCATTTGCTGATCTTCTGTCTGAGTGAACAACAGAATTATCAATATTTGCATATTCTTTGCAGAAATAATATGATTGCTTGTTGTACATGCCCTCAGTTTGAATTTCATTAAACCTATCTTTGAAAACTCAGATAAATCTTAACCTCCCTCAAACATTCTGAATTAATTTTATTATCCGTTATGTGCCTTAAATGATGCTTTATCTGACGAGAAAGAGTGATAAAATAAGGTTTATTTTTCTTACTCAATAAATAACTGATACGCGATGAGACTACGAGTATGGTTGGTTATCATAGATCATATATTTTACTTTTTCAGCAATGTTACCAAATATGGTGGCTACAAATGGCAACTTCTTGAGACCCATGACCTGAAACAACATCAGTTCGAGTCCGACATTGAAATACTGCTAGGAATGCTGCACAATAAATCAGGTGAGTCCAAGTCTATTTTGTCACATATAAAATTCTAACATTTATTCAACATTTTTATTTAGTATTTTATATTATATTTGTTCTAATTATTTAAAATTTATATAATGGCTATTTAATCAATAGCATTTAATAATTTATTAAAATTCCCCCAAGCTCTGAGTAACAAAATTGATCCGAAGATCTTTGCCCACCATTTTTGTTTAAGGAAAATGCTCCAAAGAGGGATAAGTTGGTTGATCCACCTACGGTCGGTAATAGTTTAATAGAGAACTGCTTAAAAATAGGTATTAAAAAACAACTCTTTTAAACACACTATTTGACACATTTTTCAATTTGAATAAATAATTAAATAGGTTTTGAATAGTAATTTATCCATTTCCACGCGAAATTGCGGTTTTCTTTACTAGTTCTTTGTTTCCAGGATAATGTTACGGCAAGCTAGTACTGGATTACTTGTTAATAGAGCGAAAAAACTTATTCTTGCTATTTGTTGGGCATTTTCATAAATGCTAAGGGAGTTCGCTTTCATCTTTTTTGTTCTCTCTCACATAAAATAAACATTTTATTGGTATTCTCGTTTTAAACAAGTATTAAATAAATAAAAATTGATGGCTTTTACCTTAATATTTGATATATCATAAAAAACGGAATCATTTATATCCATTCACCATGGCAGGAATTTACTAGTGATAGGAAGAGATAAATTGACCTCACCGAAAACCTGACGATTATGAGAATATCTTTCGGGACTTACATTAATTTATGAAAAACTTTTTACAACCTAATTTCGCGATCTTGATGAGGCATTCCATGATTTATTTGACTACCTAATGCTTCTTACAGCAGACTTGCAAATAAATGTGGTTGATGTATGATGCATTGTCCCAGCTATTTTCTTACGCAACTATTCTAGCGTTTGATCCTACAATGTTGACATGTGCTTAGAGGTTTGTTTGAATGTGCACTATGTGACTGCAGTGCTCAAGAGCCGATTGAAAGGTTAATGTCCAAACCAGTCTGTAGGTTAGCCATGCCTTTTTCTCGTGCTAGGTTGTTTTCCCCGTTTTCTCTTTCTAATTATAATTTTATCCAATGACTAGAGGTGTTCCTCGTCTAATTTCCCAACCTCGGTCGTTCTGTTCAGAAGGCTGATTATTTCGTGACCATCTATTGAATACCCACTACTATGTGATTTTGTTAAATATCAATTTCCTACAAAACCCTAGGTTTTGGCCATATGTTTAGCTACTATTGAGTCCTGGGCACACTAGCCTTTACACAAGACGCTGGCGAAAGACCTTTAAATCGCATAATAGGCTGATTTTAAAAAATAAGTTACGAACACAGAAAGTGTTAGTCTCTCACTACACATGGCCCTGATGATACAATTCTTCAGGAGTTCGTTTATCCTGTTCGAAAGCTGGCAAGATGATAATCTCAGGAAGCTGAAGGATTCTTCCAATTCTTTGCTCTTCCTTTAAGTGTGTATCACACCCTTGCTATTTCTTAACAATCTAAACCGTTAAATTCCCAAATCTCGATAATGGCGATTTATACATTTTCTAGACTCAGACTTAGTATCAATGATTTCATAATCCTTACTTAAATCCTATACGTATGATTAGGAAATAAATAAAGAAGGAAACCCGCATTCTTGGTTTCCATTAAGTTCCCTACTCAATTTGATTTATATTCTAATGGCTAGATCAATGAAATTGCTGATAGACTATTTTATTCTAATCACTTGGTAAATTCAGTAACTTCATCCCTTTTATATATTGAAATATATAAATTTTTAAGATTCTCTTTAATGTGTTAAGCATCGGTAAAGGATTTCGATATGAGTAGCTATCAAGGTTCAGTTATTCTTAGTAAAAACTTAGTAATGCTAAGGTCGTTTAAGGTGATTTAAGGACACTACAAAAGTTTAGTCGGGAGAGACCTGACAATTTCTGAATGTCGCATCAGTCTTAATTCACCTTAGGAGACATATGGTGACTAAGCCTTTATTAAAAAATTATTGGTACCTTTGAAGGCTTCTCATACATAAAATAAGTAACGTCATCGAGTTCAATGACAAATTTATGTTTACTTAATTGACACTCACATCATAAAAGTGAGGATTATAAGAAATCTGGTCAGCCTTGAAAGTCGCTATTGCCATGTGAAACTGGCACCCGTGGTCGTATAGTGGACTGTTAAAGTCTCCACGATACCCACGACTCGGTATCAAATCTTACAGAAGTTTTGATGAGACGATAATGTGAGTCTGAAACGTCAATCCACCCTGGATGAGATAGGCTTTTAGGTGGCAGGGCTAAGTGTGATTCAATGGCACTGTAAGACCTAATGTGATATGACTTTCCATTTCAAAGAAAGAGTTGATTGGAAGGAATTGGTGAAATGGTGTAACCGTAAACCGAAGGAGGATTAATGTAGAACCAAGATTGTTTTATTGTGCAAAAATTCTTCGATCCATCATCCTGCAAATCTGTGCAAATCTTTCGTATGTACCGCCCTGACAGACGGGCGGGAGCAAGAAATAGCGCAAAAATATACTAAACCTTTTTATCTTGGATTAGTACATTTTTGCGCTATTTCATCAATTATGCATTCTTTCTTTGATGATGCCTTTCAGGACGGTACAAAAGCAAGCTTAGCACAGATTTATCGGAGTTGCAGGATAAATATCCGAGGGCTTCTTCCTACAATCCAACAGTTTTTCCTTCGCAGCAATCTTCCTTCGGCTTCTGGTGAGACCATTCCACAAATTTCTTTAAACCAAATTTTAATTCAAAATGCCAAGTCATGCCGTAATAAATGAATAAGGAATTTTTTGAAACTCAGTTTTTCTTCATATTGGGAGTATTAATGATTTCATAGCGAGAAAACCTCAACTATCCATACTTGAATAGCTTTATCAAAGCTAAGGTGGATAGGGTATCAACCGGCAAAGTAATCGTCCATATTCCAATCAAATAACTGTGAAACTTGTAGTGTCTCTAAAATCAGGCGAGGCCCTAACAGAACCATTCTATTATCCTAATTAATAGGATTTGTCTAGTGTTAATTTACTATTTGAGACCAGATTAAGCCTCGTCAAGACATTTTGTGGCCTATAATCACAGGATAAAAAGGGTAAATACTGAAATGCCAGAAGTAGTTTAACCTAGTTTTCGCAACTTTATCATGCCACCAGATTTGATTCGGGGAAATTACCTTATTCGGCATCATATCTCATAGTATTTATGATAATTTCCAGCAATCGACAGAGGACTTGATACCTTACTAAACGTTTCCTATTAATACCATCAGTTAGCATTGTCAGTCTTAGCAACAAAATGTTAAAATTGCCGGGACGATACATTTGCTTAGTTTAAGAAATTAAAAGGTAGCAGTAGTTGGGCGGTATCACGTTATGGTAATATTAGCGGGCAAGTTATACGTGTATTTCATATGAAAATTATACTCTGAGAGGTCCATACATTTTGGTTTATTTTAGTCTAGGCTGAACAAGGTTTGAGAAGAAAGTAACTTATTGGTCTCTACTTCATTATTCTCTTCATCTACCGATAGATCCTTGGGTAAACCGGATCTTCGTGTTTCTGCTCTGTGGCCTGGCAAGTCAGCGTATCCCGAATATGCTTCATAGATTGCCGGCTGCCTATGAATACCATCTTAGTAAGCGCATGGTCCATTTCCTGCAGCATCCTGACGAGTTAAGCATTTATCATGAAGATCTACTCCATTCCATGGATCTTTTGATCCAAACTGCCACCAGCTCAGAATTTACCTTAACCGATACTATTTATTTGAGCAGGCAAGTATTTTATATTTGTATAAACGACATATTTCGTTAAAAGGATCAGGCTCTCAGGACTAACTAAAAAAGTCCTATGATTAAGAGGACATAGTTTATGAAATCTGTCAGCAACCAACGCTATATATCCATGCTTTTTCATGATCAACAATTGTAATAGGCTTTTTACTATGCGACATGCAATGCCTATCAGAAAGTCTCTTAATTGCATACTTTCAGATAATATAAAATCCATTTTCGTTTAGATTAGTTGAAAAGATTAACAGTAATTCTTGAATGAAAACTCATTCACTCTAGGTCGCTTAAGACAATATGAGGACTGAAAGTGGAATTTTTCCCACAAGTAAATGGATAGGCCTTAAAGCGCTATTTGATTTTAATCAAATCTTGTCTTGCAGAAGTTTTTCCCATCACAACTGGGCAGGACAGCAGTTTCGTACATAGATGGGTCTCCTCACAATCTCTTTTAAAAATGGGAATAAAGTCATACCTCATTCAAATCACGTTTACTGCTGTCATTTCATTTGTCATTGAAATCGAGGGCGGTACTAATTTTCCATGATACTCACGACTTGGCTTCGAGTGTTGTTGGGGTTGGCTGGGTGTGAGGATAATGAAGGTATATGTGTGTGAATCTCAACATATGGGACAAACTCCAGTGATGACATATGCCAACCCAATCCTGATGACTGACCCGTGACATTGTATACCAGACAGTGGTGCTTTGTGCTGACAATCTGTATACTATGTAGATCTTCTATGGCAGGTCATTTGGCGAAAGACAATAACTATCGGAGCCTAAGATGAAGCGAACCATGTTGAGTCATCGGGTTGGCTCAAAAGTGAGCATAAATAAAAGAGCCATATTCTGATCAGGAACGATAACTTAAATCCCTCTAGGTCATTTTGGGGGAAAACTTCTTCATCAAGTAAATGAAAATGAAAGTTTCCCTTTTCAGCAACAATTACATTGCATATATGAATTGGGAGAAGCCCAGTTTATCTCATAGTCACATCTATCCGGTGACACAATGACACCCATTGCTTTCTAGCAGAGTGACAACATATTGCGAGCATGTTCCAGGTTCGAGAACAGTTTAGGTGCTGATGAGACACAGGGAAGTTCGAACCTGCCGTCCAGTGTCGAAGAGAAAGTTATTTGGGCGGCAAGATTATATACAATTTCTATCCTGAGCTATATTTATTTCACCATGAAAATTTCAATTATCACTTTGCTTATAATTGATACAAGAGGAAAAATCAGATTTTTTTACGAATCTATTGAGATGACATTGTTTAAAGGACTTTAATTTTATATGGAAGTGCATGACGAACAGATTCTTCATATGCCGTTTAGCTTAAGTACCAAGCTCAGTTTGACGTGGTCCACAAGGCATGTTCCCTCATTTCGGGTGCAAATGGGCTGAACTTTCGTTCGTCATATGACAAACACAATCGGAACTGAAAGACATTCTCATGAGTCACAACTTAACAATAATAGTTAGCTTACACTTGAATGGCACTTAGTTTTAACTAACACTAAGTGTTAACTTGAGATTTGCAAGAATGTCTTCCGACTCCGAGGATGTTGGTCATATGAAGAACGAAAGCTCGAAACAAGAGAGGATGCTTTATGGACTGCGTCAACCTGAATGTCATATTAAAACCAAACTGATGCAGTACAACGAGAATGAGCTGTTGTCTTTTCTGGTGAGATCGAGCTACCAATCTCTTTATCATCTACTTTCATACGAAATGAAGGTTTCCACAACAATTATCAATGACGACATCTACATAGTGGCGGATGAACGGGTGTGGAAAAGCATGTTTTTAGAAGGGATAATGCGAAGTGTAAGCTCGCGGTGATCATGATTAGAATCGCAAAGTTGTAAAGAAAAAGCCGGGTAAGACTGTCAAATATGGACTTGGGATTGCATGGAGTTAATTATTATAGAATGTAAAAAAGTGTAAGTAAGCCACACAACAGACGAGTTGGCAAGACATCCCCGGAGTGTGCCTTGCTAAATGCACGGAATGAAAGGAATCTCCTTTAAAATAGTTATTAATAGTTGAAAATTCAAGAACCATGCTTTCCTCGTTTATTTCCTTTTTATCTATTCCTTTCTCCCATTCTTCTTTCTTTGTGTATCATTTTTCTTTTTTTTCTCTTCTCCTTCCCCTCACCTTTTTTTCATTCCATTTTTCGTTTTTCGGGAAAATTGGGGTAGGCCAGCCAAAAGGAATGTGCTTTTTTATCCTATGAATGAACAGCAAATAAAAAGGTATACTTTTGGCTGTCCTTAAATCGCATTAAGTGACTTTGCTTGAGTAAGACATTATTTAAGTATTATCGATAATCTTGAAAACTAGTAACATAGAAACTAATTAATATCATTGATTGTAATAGCAAACAAATGTTTGCTCTATCGACAATCCAATTAAAGATGTTACTCAGAGGGAGCCTGACTTGCTACGAATGTCACATTTTCACTGTAACCCATACGGCACCTGTGGTTGTGTTGGGGAGTGGTATCATCTTGATGATACATTCGACCCAGTAGGAAGTTCCGCTAGTGGTGCTGGAGAGTCAATGAAGTGAGGTAGAAACTGTAGTCCAGCCGGGATGAGATCGCCTTTTTTAATTCAATTCTGAGTAAATTTCGTTGGTATAAGAAAGCCTTCACATCTTATTATAGGAAAAACTCACCTATCAGACCTTAAAGAACCTTAATTGACTTGAAGTGAGTTTGGTATTATACTACAGTTGATCCTATCGGATGGGTACTGCTTCTCTCTTGCCTTCTTTCTCGAAATATCCTCCCTTTTCCAGTCTTCGCATTATCCGGTCCAGTATGAATAAAACCCCATCTCACTCAGACGTATCAGGAATAGGGTGAATTGGTTTTGAGGACAGATAGATGGAAAGATGCACCAACTTAAATGAGACTATGCGAGAGGAATAAGCGTTTCATCGACGGCTCATCAAGCTGGCGAAGTGATATGCTGCTTGAGCTGCCCAAATGCATCATTTGGCATCATTCACCAATAATCTCCCACAATAAA
The DNA here is from genome assembly GCA_900617795.1 of Protopolystoma xenopodis. Lineage (NCBI taxonomy): Eukaryota > Metazoa > Platyhelminthes > Monogenea > Polystomatidea > Polystomatidae > Protopolystoma > Protopolystoma xenopodis. Next base: position 9,948 of record CAAALY010000408.1, read on the forward strand.
TGAATGAAATGCTATACGAGCCACAGATGGGAAATACTGGATCCAACTTTTGTGTCCAGTCGTCGCGACGTCTAGCCAATAAGAACAACGGCCCTCCAAGGCCAACTCAAATGAGCAATTGACACCAGATTTGTGTACTGGGAAAGAAGCAAAGTGATCGTTTGATGGAATGACGTAAAGTGAATGTTGCATCAGGAAGTAGGCCAAAGATAAAAAAAGGACAGAATAGAAGGATGGAAACATGCTGCCCCAACGTGACTTGACTTTCCATTTAGAAGGAAAAGTTGCTTGGAAGGAATTCATGAGAGAATCTCCGCGGAGTATAGATTGTTGTATTGCTCAGAGAAGTCCTCGGCTCACTGTCCTACAAGCCCAATTGAC
>CAAALY010000409.1:0-10322 GCA_900617795.1 Protopolystoma xenopodis
TGGCTGTGAGGTGTGGGCGGACGACAAGACTGTGATTGCCTAGTCAAGCGCCAATTTGACCACAATTCTCTCCATTTCACCACACAAGACTGATGTAAACTGAAAAGTAAAAGGATCGGTATGCTTAAATTGTATTCGTTTTGGTGTGACCTTGTTTTGGCAACTTGGTCAATGCTACAGGCAGACCTTGTGCAACATACCTAGTTCTGCGTCATGTGACCTCGAGTAATCATGTGATTTCCAGCATCTGACCGTGGGCTTGGTACCATCCCAGACATTTCGACGGCATCCTCACTGGCAGGCGCCATGCTTAGTACAGAATTACAATTTATAAAAGTGACGAGTGATTATTTGTAACTGTGTGCTAAGGATGGCGGCTCTCACTGACGATGCCGGCGAAACGTCTGCGAATGTATCAGGTCAACGGTCAGATTCTGGGAGTCATCATGAACACTCGGGGCCAGAGGACGTGGGAATAGGTACGTTCCACGAGGTCTCTGTTGTAGTGACCAAACAGCAAAAATAAGGTCGAACCAACACTGTGCAGCTTATAGAGACTGTGACTAGGCAGAAGACCACACCATCTAGGTCTTCATATCTACGAGTAAACTTTATTAGTCAGACTTGAAAGTTTTCGCGATCGCGACCAGCAATCGCCGACTTCTTGGTACTTTAGCATCAGTTTCCAGGCGCCGACTCGAAGGGCATCCGCCCATTGGAACGTCAAAATATGAGTACCTAAACCTGACGCTGTTTACGAGTGACATTTGTCGGATTGTATAGACTTACTCATGCACAAAGCACATATTTATCCAATCGAGATATACCAGACTATAGCTAGTCTGGTAGATTAGCAGTAACTGACCCTTATCTCGTCTCCATTGAATCTGAACTGGGGACCGCCCACGAATACCTGAACCCAAATCCTCTCCTGCTTATACTTCATCTTCTGATCATTTATCTGTGGACTTTCTGTGGCCTGTATCCTTCTTAATTCCTGTTTTTGCAGTATGCTTCTTCCGTCTGCAAGATGCTTTGTGACTTTTGTTAGTCCCCAAAGATTTATATTTTGTGATTAAAAAGTTTGAAGAAACAACTTTTAAATTCCAACAAACAAAGGCAACCGCAAGGCCACTTCAAAACTTGGACCCACGACTTCGTTCAGGAATGTTATAGTTTAGATGAGACCATGTTCGGTCTGTGACCTTTCATAAACGTGCTCAAATATGCCGCAAATAGAATTCTCAAAAGGGCATGAGGGCGTAAGCGTGAACACGATTTAACGTGTAACCGATACATTGACTCACAAGTGGTTTATCCATTAGCGATTGGAGACGCCTAACACAAGCTGTACAATCCTATCCTGGTGCGACCATCTGAGCAAGGGAAATTTCCTCTAAATACATTTTTACATCCATTTTGTCTAGTGCAATCTGCCCTATGCTTGCCAAAAGGCCAGCTCAAGTCAATCCTTAAATATTGTAAAGCAGATCCGAACATGCCATCAGTTTGCAAGATAAAATCCGGGGCTAGAAGATAAAACCTGCGTCACACCGATGCATACGTATATTTGATTAAGATGATTCAGAATCAAGAATGAATATTTCATATGTAAAATCTGTTAAAAATATGAGCTCTAGCTGGTCATGCGAAGTCTCTATGTGCAAGAATAAACTAAAACCTGCGAAAAGTTGAAAGATGGCTCCACCAATAAATCTTAACTGAGTAAATTTTTTGACCATACTGGCCAATTTATATCCTCTTTCTGTATGTAGCCCCACAGAAAATGTGGGGCTACCTGATATGTACGACTTTAGATATAGTTGTTAAGTGAATCTAGAGTCATGGCTTACACTACTCTGAGGAATACATCATGAAAAGAAATTAATTGACAGAATCAGGTATCTACTTGTTTGCTTTAGGCTAAATCTCCAAAGCATTAGGCAACCGACTTGCTAGTCTATAGCTGTGCTAATTTATACCATTCGGAGAGAGTCAATTTAGATTCACTTTCACATACGCCTGGCGACAAGGTAGATGAATAAATAAAATAGGTCATGGTACCGGATAAATAATCCTTCAAATACTAAACTCTAACACAACTCGCAAAGTTTTAACATAAGTTGCTATGCCACTCTTCAGGCAAACAATACCACAATTATTATGAATTGTTTCCTTTGGTTAAGATCCTAGTTTCCAACCGTACACCACGCCACAGTGTCAATCTCCTAGTTCTGCATGAGAGAACTGCTACTTGGAAACAGTGGACACAATCTTGCATCATAAATCCCTCTAAACCAATAAGACAAATCCATAAATATGCCTTATCTCTTAGGGACTAAACTATTTGCAGGAAGTTAGATTCTAACTAGGATCAGAGCAAATCTATTCGTTTTACACTAAATTTTCCATAGTTAACTATTCTATTTCGCGACAATGAAATATATAAATATAAATAAATAAATAAATATATATATAGAGGTAGATAGATAGGCCAACACACCAAGGCTTTATTTGTTACTGTACACCTTGTTCTAGTGACAATGTCGGCTAAATCCGTTCTGAGTCTTAGGAAAGCCTGCAAAACTTATCAAACTTCATCTACTCTCATCAAGAAGTCGGAAAAGAGCCGGAATGAGTTAAAAAATCGAATAGCTAGTTTTATTTTCAGCTTCAAGATAAAGTCGGCCGTACACAGTTTAGTTTAGCTAAAAAAAGAGAGATAAAGCAAATCAACAAACGATGCATTTCAACTAGCATCATTTACTTTTGCTTGTCTGCTTGAGCATGGCGAGTGATTGTTGGTTGAAAAATAGTTTTAGAAAATACAGTTTAAAGCTGTTGCATTCTGTAGCTCGGTAATGAAAGAAAAGGGAACTCCAGCATTTAGCCCCAAGACATTAGAAAAGGGCTCAAATGATGAGGCTTCGTGAATCGGTGGCCACTCGCCTGCATTGGACCCATCAAAGGCGGCGAAGATGAGCGAGCCAGTCAAAGTTCAGCTGAGTTCGAGGTCTCCTTCAAGAAGGGACAAACCTCCACTAACTTAGCTATTGGAGAATGTCTAGACAATAAGAAAGGTTAGGAAATAACTTTAAAATTTATTTTATGGAATTAAAACTTGCTAATATTCACTATTATTAGGGGGACTTTCATTTCGTATGAAAGTGAATGAAGAAGAGATTCGTTGGTCGATCTCACCATATGAAGATGGACGAATCTAGTTGTACTGCAGCCGTTTGGCTTTTATACGATGTTCCTGTCAATGCATTCCACGAGACTTTCTCCCTCGTTTCGGGTTAAAACGGGCTGAGCTTTCGTCCATCATTCGATGGACATCATCAGAGCTGGAATTCATTCGTGAAAAAGTCTCACGTTAACACTAGGCCAAGAAGTCCATCCGGCTCCATCTTACTTCTTATATACACTCAATTAAGCCCAAAGAAAATTAAAAAAGCTAGATAGCCGATATAGAGTGGTTTGGTTAATTATCTTTCATATTGGTCCTGTTACTTTTGTTCGAGTGTCTGCATGTATGTATGTGTGTGTGTATTAGCGTCTATACGCAATACCGGCCCTAAATCAGAGTTGTCAAAAGGCTAATGCCATACTCTGATCATCAAGGGTTAACGACCCAACAGAAAGTCCTGACCGAGACTGCGCGAATCCGTAAACACGTATGGTTGAGATGATGAAATATAAGCTTGTTAGCATGAAAATCAAGCCACCATACCATTTGTCTTAACCTCTCAGTCTAGGGTCGTTAAAGTTTAACCCCCAAGGAAAGGTAAGACTGGGGTTGCGTAATCTGACATGTCTGGTTGGGATGAATGCGAGTGAAACTATAATCATGACCGAGCAGACAAATTGAGCCGCCTTATTTTCGACGGCGGCACAACACCCTCTCTTTCTCTTTCAATCTACCAATCAAGCATAAGTAATTCCTACTCAACTTTCTACCTTCGTTCCTCACATTCAACCTTTTTCCTAAGCTATTAATTTCAATAGCCTCTCTTACCTTACTTTTAACCTTAGACATACCATTATCAGCAAACCTATTAGTTTGAGAGCATTTAATTTCATGTCCAGTATCTACCATGTGTTCGGCCACTTCTGACCGTTGAATCCAGCTACCTTTGCAAGCATTTTTGTGTTCTACCAATCTTTGTCGAATAGGTTGGCATGTCTCAGCAACAGAACATCGAACACACGAGCAAACAATCTTGTAGCAGCCGGATCTCGATAATGAGTCATTTCTCTCTAAAAGATGGCATAATACAAGAAAGTGTGAGGGTTTCTTTGTACACTGTTTTTATGCCCCACTTCTTTAATAATTCGCCTATCTTTTTTGAGATAAGGCATGACGATAAAATTAAGACATGGATAAAGGTCTCAGTCTGCCTATCTTTGACTAAATGGTCTCCGTCTAAAAATGTATTCCTCAGTAGAGAGATATTATTCTCAATTAGGCCCAAATGATAATTATTTTCCATGAATATATTTGTCAGCCGTTGCAACTCTTTAGTTAAATGTTTGCTATTCGCTAGCCTCATGCTTCTAAGAATCATTGAGTAGTAACTACTTATGCTTGATTGATAGATTGAAAGAGAGAGAAAGTGTTGAGCCGCCGTCAAAAAGGAGGCGACTAAATTTGTCTACTATGTGATGGTTCAAACTTTACTCACACTCGTCTTTCCTTGGGGGTTAAAGATTTATGACCCTAGACCGAAAAGTTAGAACAAGTAGTTTCCCAACTTGACTTACATGTTTACAAGCTTATATCTCATTCTCTCAACCATACTTGTTTATGGACTTACACAGTCTTGGTGAAGGCTTTCTCTTGTGTCATTCTGTTTCGAGGATCAGAACCTGAGATTAAACCTTTAGAACCGGTATATATAGACGCAAACATTCACACATACACAAAGGCATACACTCGAGCAAAAGTAACATAATCATTATGAAAGATACTTAACCAGCAACTCTACATTAAGCTAGCTAGGTTTTTAATTTTCTTTTGGCTCAATTGAGTCACTATAAGAAGTAAGATTGAGCCGGATAGTGTTCTTGGCCTAATGTTAACGTGAGACTTACAACTCTCTGAGTCACAGGGCAGATGTGGATTTCAAAGGAAACCAGATCCTAATTCTGTTGTGCACTTGTGATATGCGCAAATGCCTGTCTTTCCATGAAATTCACATCTGCCCTGTGATCCAAGGGCAATTGTGGTCGTGAAGTAGTCGTTAATGTGCTTAGATTATTAATTACACGATCATGGTTCGAATCCCACTTGGGCTGCTAATGCGACCTATTCGAGGTCGAAACTGCATTCCACGCCTGCCTGGATGAGAATGCCTCTTGGAAAACAAGGCTGTGTGAAATTTAATGGAGACGTAAGGTATATGCATATAATTATGATAAAAATTCAACTAACCATGGTTCATCAACTTAAACAATACACCTTATACAATTGAATAGTATATTTAAATGGATTCCAGTCTCTGAAAATGTTGGCTAATCAAGATACATGTACACTAATGTATAGTAAAGAGTGAATTTTAACCATAATTCTATACTTTCTAGAATAAAAAAAAGGACAAAACAAAATGTTGGAAAAGCTCTATTGGTGCAGATCTTTTATTTGATCCTCAAAATGAGAAAAAAATCGCCTTTAAGTAACACTAGTAGAAAAAATGACCAACAGACACCTCTGTGTTTCAATCACCATTGTCAATTATTGTATGCAATTAGCCATCTAATTAGAAACATGCCTGCCTATCAAGTTCTCGTTGGGAATGACGTTCAGTTTGTAAGCACTTTGCTTATTGGGTTACCTCTGGAAATCCGAGGTCTATTACCATATTTTCGAGTGGAGCCAAAACTTTTCACGGAAAACATTCATCCATGAACTGGTCAAATAAATGCTCTCAGTGTGATCCATTTTCTCATTACCTTATTTCAGTAATAGCGAACACGAGGCATTGAATTTTCCCATTCTTGTCTAAGCTGAATATGCAGTTCTGGCCGACGTTAATATGGTGGTTGGATGGCAAACATTCCATTATTCCGTTACACCAACCTATCCTATTTGAAATACCTAACAAGAAGTTACGATGCATTTCTGATTAAGCGTTAGTTACACACTGTTTAGCAGCTGACGTGAACTGCTTCTTGTCCGGCATATGCAGGGTTCGAATCTCATTGAACGTGTAATTCAGCCTAGATGACGACGACAAATTTGGAAGCATGGTACGATTAATTGAGCAATCTCTTTGCTCAATTGTCAGCAGAGTTGCCATTTATTAAGAAAACTCCACTCGAAACTGGCTCATATTGACGACTTGACCCCCAGTTGCAAGTCCATAGGGGATAAAAGAGCTAAAAGTCTAACAATAGAAAAAGCTATTCAAGCCCAATTCTAGAGGAGTTCTGAAGAGTACTATTTTTCGATGAATCTCCTAAAATTTCACCTATACCGAATTAGGGTGAGTACATCTCATACAATTGTCTAGTTAATCTAAATGGATTTTAACATATAAGACGTATTCACCATATTCTGTTAAGGTGATACAGCGGTGATAGTTGAATTTTCCACAATGATATGAGGAGACTTTATGTTCCCATTGAGTTTCACAGCTTTGTTTTCCAAAAGGCACTCTTCTCCAGAGTGGACTGCAGTTTCGACCTCGCCTAGGTCTCTTCAGCACCTCCAGCGGGAATCAAACCACGATAATGCAGCGCATAATCTTGTCACGTTTACCACTAAGCCCTTTGGTCATGAGGCAAGTGTTAATTTCAAGGAAGGGCAGGCCTTATCTTGTATCACATTCTTTGGTGGGAAGTAGGTTTTCGAGACATTTGATCATATATATCGGCGTATTCCCCCTATTTCGTTTAAACTAGCGAAGGATTGGTATGAATGTAGAAAATTCAACTCTTAGTCCTTCATCACCTCAACGAAATAGGGTGAATACACCTCAAATATATGTTCCACTGGTAATCTCGAAAGCCTACTTATAAACGAATAATGTTCACGTTTCTACCTGACGTCATATGTTTGACTATCAATAGATGGTGAGGGCTTTTGCCCGGCAGCTAGAAGCAGCTTTAATGGTATCAATTTCTACTAATTTCTGATTGGGGTGATAGTAACTCGGCGCTCAATGCAATGGAAAGAGTGCTTACTCTTAGCACTAGCGGCAAACTTGACGTACATTTTAAAATCTGGAGCTATTCACGACAACTTCAGGTTTCGTCCCAGCACGGTTTGAGCTGTGAACATGGCTACGCCAAGAAAGATGCGAATTAATAGAGGCCTGTCTAGCCTTGGTAGTCACACCAGTCGTGTGGCACAGCCTGACTGTGATTAGTGTGTGCCCCGGATCTCGAACATCTGCGGCCTCAGTTCTAGAGAGCTGCTAACGGCCTATTTGGATGCATGGCGCATGGGGATGATGGTCCGGTAGTTGAGTTTTCCCAGAATGATATGAATAGAGCTAATATTTCCATTGAATTTCACATAGACTTGCTTTCCCAACAGGTATTCTCATTCAGCCTGAAGAGGACTGCAGTTTCAATCTCTAAATTCTTGTATGAAACGTTCTTTTTTATATACAAGGCATCCCGTGAGATTGACACGTTACCCACACAGATACATTGTCACTAGTGCTGTTGGGTCATAGGGAAGATGTGAATTTCAAGGAAGGCCAGGCCTTTTCCCATATCACATTCTTTCGTGGAATTGTCGATGAAGCGAACGTATTTTTGCTTTAGGAATCGACAACATTACTTAATTTTTGTATATAAGTAGAGTTTCGAGACTACCAGTAAATCAGCTATATGAGATGTATTCATCTTATTTCATTTAAGGTGATGAAGGACTGGTAGCAGAATTTTCCCACAATGATATGAGTGGAGTTGACGTTTCCAGCGAATTTCACATAATCTTGCTTTCCCAAAAGTTGTTCGCATCCCGGCTGGAGTGGAATGCAATTTCGACCTCGCATCGGTCTTATCAACACTCTTTGAGGGAGTCGAACCGTGACGGTGCAGCGAGGTTGTACCTGCAGTCCACCCTGGATGGTAACAACCTTTGGGAAAGCAATACTATGCGAAATAAAATGGAAACGTCATCTTTACCCATATTATTGTGGGAGAATTCTACTACCAGTCCTTCATCAACTTGAACGAAATATGGTGAATACATCTCATATAGCTGATTTACTAGTAGCCTCAAAACTCAACTTATATACGAAAATATTTTAGATTTACCAAAAATTCAACATTCTAAGAGTTTCGCATGCTTTCCATTCTGCCAGAAAAACAACAATTTTGGCGGAATGATAGCATGCTAATTGGATTTCTGATACAACCAACAGCTATGAATACGAACTATATTCATCCCAGATCGCGTAAGGTGATTAAGAGTTGAATGTTACTTTTTCCCAAAATGACATGAATGGATTTCATTTAGCCCTTCTCCCAAAAGTTGGCCTTATCCAGCCTGACCTGATTGTAATTTCTACCTCGCCTGGCAGCATGGCATACTGGTAACATGTCAAAAGTGTGCGCTACATTACCACAACCCATATTCCATTTCGGTCGAGGGGGCGGATTAGACCCATGCAAGATTAAAACAAGAGTCCAGTCCAACCGGGATGAGAAAACCTTTAGAACGGCAGAATAAAGTGAAATTGACTGTAATTCTGAGGCTACTCATATAATTGTGAGCTTATTAAAGTATCACACTTTTATCACATCATGAGAGCTTGTGTGGAAATATGTCTAATTACATTTTAGCTTGGACGAGAAAATGGCTTGATAAAAGGGTCAGACATAAGTCAATGTAGCATTATAATTAAATAAGGATACCTGGTCGATTACCTCGGGAGCTAGTGCCCCACTGGCTAGTGCCGGAGCTCCTCAATTCTTGACGGCCTAGCAACCGACTGTCTCCACCGAACGATGCACCATGACCTTGGACCGTCGCTTCACTTGAAAGATCCTCCTGTGTACTTTCACCGCGTATTTGGCTTTTACTGGCCAGACCACGATTCCGTGTCATCGCGTCGATTTCCTGGTGAAGAGGAGGCCGAGATCCGCCGGCCCGCGTTACAGGACGAGCTGTAGTCTGGGGACTTATCACCAGCTGGCAGAAGAAAAGGAGGAAAAAGTGGATTTCGATAAATGTCCTGAAATGACATTATTGTGGAGACTTCCTTTCGGTATAAAAGCGAATGATGAAAAGATTCCAAGTTCGATTTCACCTGAAGACGACGGTTGATTCTCGTTGTACTGCAGCCGCTTGGCTATAATACGACGTTCAGGTTGACGCAGCCCACGATACATCCTCTCGTCCGTTAAATGACAAACAACATAGTCTTCATACTCGATATATGCATATTCATAAAGAGAAAAAACGTTTAAATATAGATGGATATAGAAAGGTTTGACTAATTTTCTTATACTTGAGTATGTCTGTGTGAATGTGTGTCAATGTCTGTATGCAAATCCGGTCATAACTCAGAGCAATTAGAAAAAAGCCCAGCATCAACGCTGGGCCATCAAGGCTTAATGAACCAAGAAAAAGAGTATAACTAAGCTTACGTTAATACATAACTCTGGTTGAATTGGTGAGATAAGAAGCTCTTCATAATGCACTTCAATACGAAATAAAAGTCGTCACAACAACCGTATCATAGGAGATTCTTCGAAACCCGCATTTTCTTCATATAAATAAGAATTACTTACAAAAGATTGAAGGATTGAAGCAAAAAGAGGCTATTGCTCCGTCGTCCAAAAAAAGGCGACTTAACTTGCCAACTGTATGGTGATTCTAAATACATTTATTCTCGTTCAACATACATATCACACTCATCAAACAGGATAAACGCCCTTAAATTTGCAATCCCAGCCGAACATTTAATTGGCTGGTGGTGTCGTGATCTGACTCTCATGCAAACGGGATTACAGCTCATCAATTAAACCAGACTTACTCATGGACTAACGGAATTTCGGTAATGTTTTTTTCTTTGGGTAATTAAGCTTTTATAAGAGGTATTCACTCAATTTCGTTTAAGGTGATGAAGGACTGGTAGAATAATTTTCCCACAATGATGTGAGTAGAGTTGAATTTCACATAGCCTTGAATTCCCAAAAATTGTTCTCATCCAGGCATCAGTAAACTGCAATTTCGACCTCGCGTTGGTCTTATCGACACCCCCAGCGGGATTCGAGCTGTGACAGTGCAGAATGAGGGCTTGACACGTTAAACACTCGACCACATTGCCGCGAGCGCCCTTGGGTCACAGGACAGATGTGAA
>CAAALY010000410.1:0-10313 GCA_900617795.1 Protopolystoma xenopodis
TTTCAAAATAGTCCCCATGGCATCATTCGTTTAAGGTTTCGGATCACCATACTAGTGTCCTCGACAAACGAACACATAATTATTAAACATTTTGATATATTATTGTAAAATATCTATTTTAAAAGAAGGCATGACGACCAAGATGGTATAGTCCTTAGTATGATCGTGGTCTCCTTTTGTTGTATAGGAGGGGCTTGATCTTGGTTTTGTAGCTTAGTCGTATTGTCAGGGCGACTTAGAGAAACGCCCTTGACCGGAGCCCATTGTAACCATGATAATTTCAATAATCAGACCGTGGACTCGGTACATCCTCAGACGTTTCACCGGCATCATCATTGAGCTTTGCCGGTCTTAGCACCATTATTTGACGAAGTGTAGTGCGATGCCAAGGCTGGCAAGGCCCGCTGACAATACGGGAGAAGTGTCTACGAATGAACCCATCCCATGGTCCGATTCTGGAAGCTATGAGGGATAATATGGACCCAAAACAGCGTGCCTTTCTATAGGCCCCCATGACAATGTGACTAAGTTGCGAAACAAGATCAAATCACTTCTATCTATCTATTTGTCCATCTATTTTATTCCTCATATCATTGTGGGAAAATTATTCTTCTACTAGTCCTTCATTAGATGAATACATCTCATATTATTGATTTAATGGTAGTCACGAAAACAATACTTGATTCGAAAAATAAAGCATAGTAGTCGATTGTTATAGCAGATATATGTTTGCTTCATCGACATATCCACCAAAAGAATATGATATGACAAAAATACCTGGCATTCCTTGAAAATTCACATTTGCCCTGTGACCCAAAAGGCGCTCGTGGCAGTGTAGCCAAATGGTTAGCGTGTCAAGCTCCCATCCTGAACTGTCGCGGTTCGACTCCCGCTGAGGGTGTTGATAAGACCAATGCGAGGTCGAAACTGCAGTCCACTGGTGCCTGGATGAGAAACAACTTTTGCGAAAGCAAGGCTATGTGAAATTAAATGGAAACGTCAGCTCAACTCATATCGTAGTGGGAAAATTCTTCTACCAGTCCTACATCACCTTTAACGAAATTGGGTGAATACATCTCATATTACTGATTTACTGGTAGTCACGAAAACAATATTTTATTCCTGAGCTAGCCTCTCGGTAGGAGTAGTATAGCATTCCATCAATGATATTCTCAATGCATCGATCAGTCTAATAGCATAGCATCTCGCCACTATTCTAAGGAGTCAGATTCCCTCACCCTAACCTTTTGTAATTGTCTTCCTCTTCCAGAAGACGACAGCGGAATCCTCTTGACCACTTGTCGACTGGTATTAATGGAACATTCTTGATGATGCTGTTTCCGAGGTAACCTCGTTCGATTCCGGTTGAAACGTGCCAAGCTCTCGTCCGTCGTATGATGAACCTCAGCAGAGCAGGGTATCATCCTTACACCGGATCATCCATAGATCCTCTTTGATGATGCATAAAGTGATTTGGTTAGTTCAAGCCATATTGCAACTTCGAGGCATGTGAATGTGCCTATTGTGTGTGTTTATTTCCTTGACTCGTTAGTTTGAATATGTATGTAAGGTTGATACGCTGCTCTGACGATGTCTGTTATACGACGGACGAAAGCTTAGCACGTTTTCACCGGAATCGAAGGAGATCACCTCGAAAACAGCGTCAATACGAATGTTACAGTAAAGCTAATCGACCTTCGATGGTGTCCTTCTTGCACACTGCAGCCCGACCTCATCTCTGAGACCATTCTGTGACCTGGGCTCACGTATGGAAGCTGTGCTGGCTCTTTCATTGATCATTTGTAGAGAGGCTCATGCTAAAGGCGTGACATTCTCATCATGTCAGGTGAGATTGCCTTTCATTAGCAGCAGCCAACTAATCAGAGAGATTCCGTATTCCGCTTCTGTATGTTTCATAGCTATCAGTCCTTATTGACTGAGCACACAGTCATCCTAGATTGGCATACTTTATTTAAGAACTGCTGATGCAGTTTTTCTCATAATCACATGACTAGACATCATGAAGTCAGAGAATTTCGCTTAATCTTGCCTCCCAACGAACTATATCATCAAGGGTGGAGTGAAGTTTTGACTTGGCCTAGTTCATACATGCACCCTTAATTAGTTACATGATCCAATATAGTGAGGCCTGCTCATACAATTATTAAAATAAATAAGTAAAATTATTTATAAGTGAACTAGGATGACTAAGTTCGATTTAAAGAATTACTGTTAGTTACGAAACATACTCACTCGGAATGCAGAATTCGTGTGACATCAACAGGCATGTGAATAGGGCAAGAGAGAATCAACCACATTTTGGGATGCATCATTATGTTGACGAAGTTAGGCTATATGGAATGTGTAGGATTACAGCTTCTCACCTTGCTTGTCTTAGAGTTTGGTGCAATTTCCCATATCATGATTTCTCGCTTTGACAATGTCTGCCACCTAAAAGGCGACGGCTCCGCACGAATTCGATGAAATCGCCGGATGTTGCGCACAAAGTATCCAGTCTCAACGGTAAAGCAATCATTCTTTTTCGGTTTCCGATTAGGTCAATTTACAAATCCCTTCCACTCGCCTTTCCAAACGAGACAAAAGGTATGAATGCATCTTCCTTAAGTGTCCAATCAGGAGCCGTGAACTCATATGCGTCGCCACTTCTTCATTATCAGCTAACATCATGGAGGTTGAAGATTGTACGAAGAAGTGTTTTCACTTCCTCCTTCACCATTTTCCAATCACTAATATACAATCTTGAAGCGTGCTTGAGCCCAAAATCAAGGAAATCCTTCAGACACTGCCAAAAGTTCAAATCTATCAACAAGTTTGCCACACTGTTACAGAAAGCTAGACCCCATATTACAGCTACTAGGGTAATTAGGATGAGACGAATTTTCATTTTACATTTACAATCGACTGAACTACTTATAGTTTTGTTAGTAGTCTTCCCTGCTATCATTAGATAGTTAATAAGAATCATAGTCACCATAGACCGCATAAAGTACTGTTGAGGTCTCAGTGAGGTTGTAGCTAAAGCCTACCATGGGTGAGAATAGCTGTTAGGTGAAAATCAATGGTATCGTTTGACCTACTCACATAATCGTGTTAAAACTCAATTATCTGTCCTTCATCACACGATACAATCTAGTCGGAGTAGAAAATCTTATTCAAGATTTGCTGATAGCCCCAAAACAAGTTCAATATAGATACATGTGTCAATGTCTCGAAATCTTTAGTGTTGTAATTACATGATCAAAGAAAGAGTAATCTCCATTATTGAGCCTGCACATAACCTGACTAGTTAGCATTATTGGGGAAACCAGGATCCAAACCTCTTTACAGGAGAAGCTCAGCCTCATCATTTAAAGGTAATCTGGACGAATAATTGACCCTTTTATATGAATTGTATTCATCCTAGCTCATTTCAGATGAGGAAGGATTAATAGTTTAATTTTTTTACAATGATAGAATTAGGTCTCATGGCTCCATTGAATTTTAAATAGCCATGCTTTCCAGAAGGTATCTTCATCCAGGGTGGACTGCAGCTCAGACCTCGCCTAGATCTCATCGGTACCATTCCTTCATCACCTTAAACGAAATAGGATGAATACATCTCAACTATACGGTGTACCAATTCTCTAAAAAACCTACTTATAAACGAAAAATATGTAATTTAATCGAACGCTTTAGCAAATGCAACCTTGCATCATCGACAATCACAAAAAAGGATATGCTATGGGAACATGCCTCGCCATGAAATTCACATTTTCCCTGTGATCCAAGAGTCCTCGTGGCAGTACAGCGTGCTGGTTAATGTGTCCAAATTATAAGCTGAACTATCATGGTTTGAGTCCCTCTAAGGCTGTTGATCAGACCAGTTGAGATGAAGTCGAAATTGCAGTCTACTCCTGCTGGAATAAGAATACTTTATGAGAAGCAAGGCTATGCGAACTTTAATGGAAACATAAGGTCTACTCATATCATTTTGGAAAAATTCAACAACCAGTCCTTCATCACATTAGACAAAACAGGGTGGATATAGCTCGTATATAACCTACTGGTAGACTCGAAAGCCTACTTTTAAATGAAAAATGTACCCGATTGCTTTAATCCTTATCCTTGCTTGAGTTTTTCCCATTTCTTTCATCTCAATCTCCATCGCTATAATAATAACTAACAATTTTTATCAGTTTCTTAACATGTAGTAACCTTTTTGCTATATTTTTTCTGTTCGTCAAAACGTAACTCATACTTTTGAAACCTGGCGACTTCTTCCGACGGTGTAATAGAGTAAGGTAGGAAATGAAGGGTATAACAACAGGATGAACTCCGAATAGAACTGAATTCTCACCTCTTCGCTCCTGCTTGCAACAGAGACGTTTGCTCTCTTCCACTCTGTCTCCTATGCTTGTTCACTCGTCTACAGAACCACTCTAGCCCAGTTACAGTAGAGCTACTTAACCGTAGGACGCACTTCAAATTAAGGTTAAGTTCCCTTGCTGTGCCTCTTTTTGGGATCTCATCATGTCTTCTCTTACTCGTAGCAACATAAACCCAGCAAGCTGTCTCAGTTGATCGTCACCCATCTATCCTTTTCTACCAATATCCCTTCCTCAAATATATGCATACAGACTGTGTATGTACACATAGTGGATTACAACACTCTTTTGTCCTCGCCTTTTCCTATCAGTCCAAAAACAATTATCATGGTACCGTTTGTCTAAGGTGTTGGGACATTTCAGACTTACGGAGAGATTGGCGGTTGATCCACCTTCCAAAGGAAGGTGACTCGGCTAGTTTGTTCTTGACTTTGGTTCTAATTAGTGTGACATCTAGACTCATGCTTAAAAAGCTAATCAGTTTAGATTAATGAGTCCTGACAAATTTCCATATGAGTAGCTTCCGAGAACATCCGTAAATCCGGACAGATAGTAGAATTTTCGCACAATCCTATGAGTGGGCCTCACGCTCCAATTAAATTTCACATAGCCTTGCTCTTTATCTGGTTTTCTCAACTGGGCTGGAGTGGATTGCAATTTCGACCTCATTTAGGCGTCGGCAACATTACCTACAGGAATTGGTACCGAGTTGTAAGTATCGTGGCAACGTTACCATTTCACTGGGCTTTTAGCAAAAAGTTACCGACAATCTCGAAAGCTACTTATAACGAAATTAAGTAACGCCTTTAATTGCAATGACAAAATCATGTTTGATTAATCGACCATTCGTCTATAAAATATGAATAGGAAGGGCATAGCTTGCCTTAAATGCTAAAAATGCGGTCAATTGTGGATGCGAATACCTTTTGGAAAGAAGATTGAGTTAAATGTTATGTCATCTTCGGGTCTATCCATCTGATCGTGGTAAAAACTCTACTATGATCCTTAAATCCCCTGACATGACCTAAACTGATTACGTTTTCATTCTGTTCTTACTAGCGGGGGCTATTGCGGCTTGGTTTCTCATTTCCACTGCCTAGTTGAATGAAAGTAATTAGTCAAATGATCCCACCGGAAGCCTTGCGTAGAATGATGACCGTACGAAACAGTCCTTGACTCACTGCCCTGCGATTATGATAACTCCTTCTAAGCTTTCATCTATCATTTACGCAGACATCGTTACAGCGAGAAAGCATTCCTTCACGACAAAATGCACCAAATCAAAAGAATATTTGGCTGGCCGCAAATTTATTCAATTTTGCGAATTTAATGGGGCATTTATGATTGGGTTGACAACTCACCCTACATGCATGCAGATGGTTAAAGTTAATTCATGGTGGATGAGGTGGATGCTGTTTTCGTAGACAAATACAGTAGCCTTTGATCCTGCAATGTTGGGCATGTTTCGGTATATGATATTATGTGATGCATATATGCCATGTTTGAGCTATGAAAGTTGAAGTAGCTTAAGCCTAAACTGGCCAATCAAATCACGTGATAGCTCATTAAGGTCGCAAAATTAGGTATAAGAAATGGTTTTCGGCCGGCCATCTATCCCTTTGGTTTAGCGTTTTGGTGTGCTTTTGTGTAAAGTATGGCTTTTTGCTCTGACGATGTCTGTCACATGACAGATGAAGACTCAACACGGATGCATTAGAGTAGCAGAATGGCGAACCGAGGAATTCTTCGCACAATCGAACAGTCTTCACTCTACTCACAGCAATTCACTAATTCATTTCAGCAAACTGTTCTTTATAAATGAAAAGTCAAGTCACATTTACTCACTAAAGGATACATTTAAAGCCAACTTTTATTCATGTTGACATACTTACAACTTTGGCTTCGTGTGCACACACATGTTCAATCATACAAGCTGAGAGTTACATTAATATACATAGTCGTGGTGAAGACTTAATCTTCCTTCTATTTCGGTAGTTAGGCGAGTTTGTTTAATATATCTGACGAGAAATAACTAACTGGCTAGTTTTATGAAGTTTTCGGTTGTATCCAGGGTTTCGAGACTACCAATGAATCAGATATATGGGATGTGTTTACTCTATTTCGTTAAAGATGATAAAAGAATTGCAGTTGAATTTTCCCATAGTCATATGAGCCGACCATACATTTACATTAAATTCCACATAAAATTGCTTCCCAAAATGCATTCTTATCCAAACAGGAATAAACTGCAGCTTCGACCTCATCAGCACCGTCAGAGAGACTCGAACCACGATACTGCTGCGTATAATTTCGACTCTTTACTTACATTCGAAAAGTAAGGAGCGTAGTCGATTGCTATATCAAATATAACTTTGCGTCATCGACAATCCCCCCACAGAATATGGTATGGAAAAATGCCTGGCTTTTATTGAAATTCACAACTGCCCTTTGATCCAAGGGCACTAATGACAATGTGGCGCAATGGTTAACCCGTCGAGATTACACGCTTCACTAGCTTGGTTCGAGTCTCGCCGGGGGTGTTGATAAGACCTGGTCGAGGTCGTTACTTCAGTCAACCTTGGATTGAAACACCTTTTGGGAAAGCAAGCCAATATGAAATGCAATGGAAGCCTTAGCTCTACTATTATGATTGGGGGAAAATTCAACTAACAGTCATTCATACCCTTGAACGAAATACTTATTTCAACTTGTCGTCGGCTCGAGATTGTCATAAGAATTTGTCTCAACTCGTTGCTATAGCCAGGCTATGTTTACCTGCCTGTTGCAGTTGTGCTCAAAATGTTCGCCCAGCGATCTTGTGGCTACTTATCCTCTTGAACTTGTTCCAAGGCCACATTTGGATAAGACGCTTTTCTGCGTCCAAGACTCCCAGCACAACGAGGTTTAAGCTAGACCATTCTGTGTTCCACGACGTACTCGGCGTTCGGTTGACAGCGTATGTGACTACTGAGACTGACACGCCCACAAATATGTCGTAATTCCCGGAAGGTCGCTGGAGTGATCACCAATTGTGGGTAAATGAGCAATATTCCCACTCTCTGATATTTGCATTCATTCTTGTCTCAAAAACCAACTCCCTCTGAACCCAACGAAAATATTCTTCCTTCAGGAGGTAGCCAGACAGATAGTATTCCCACTCTCGAACAGCTGCACAAACAAATTTTGGGCCAATTTGGCTGTATCAATGCTTGTATTGCTTGAGCATCGAGGTGTTATGCTGATGGCCGCTTTGTGAGCATTCTACGAAGAGCATAAGTTCTTGACACTCATACTCGAACTTTAGAGCTAAGCTTTTGGTTTAACCTCGAATTCGAAACTTGGTGTTGATTTCAGTTGGACCCCGATGAGGAGAATCTCTTACTCTCGGTCTTTTGTCATGTCAGTCGCAATGAATAGGTTTTGGAAAATCAGCAATCTTGAATGAGAGCTTTAGGCACTTGGGTTCCTAAAATGACCTAGAGTGAACTAGAATGTACAGATAATCTCGTAAATCTACTCCGTGCGACTAAAATGACGAATACATGTTTGCTTTATTGACAATCCCGAGATGGCAATTTTCTATGGGAGAGGCCTGACTTGCTTTAAATGTCACATCTGTCCTATGACCAAATTGTATCCTTGGCAGCATAGCTTAGTGGTGATCATTTGCAATTGTAAACACTGTTCCAACCAAGTTCGATTCCCGTTGCGGGTGCCGACGTGACTAATGCGAGGTCGAAACTGCAGTCCAGTGCAGTCTAGATTAGAATACTACCTGAAAAGCATTGGTATCGTTTTGAGAAAATTCCCCATCAATCCATACCTACCCGAGCTACATGAGGGGTCTGGAGTTCTGATTCCTCTGTCATAGTATTCAGGTTAATTTTCATCATCGGATCTTGGAATTGGTGGATTTCCAGACTTCTCAACGGCATCAATTTTGGGCGGAAAATTTGGAAATCTACCAAGTCAACGATCCGATGCTTGATATTGGCATGACTACTGTGAGGAAGACATCATGTTTGCTCATTTAAGTTTGTGTGCGCAGAAAGAGTCCACGAGACATCGCTCATCGGCACAAATAGAAAAGACCTGGGCTTTCGTCAACCCAATGACTGACACCATTAGACTTGGATCACATTCTTCCAAAAAATTTACTTAAACTATAAGATAAGAAAACTAACCAATTCTGCCGAAAGTCACTTTACTCAAATTATTGTATGCATGTATCTGCGTGTGTAGGCCACATTACGAAATCAAAACAATGTCAAAAACAATAACATTTTTTAGATGTGCCATTGGTTATTTGAGCACAGTCGTGTGAAAGTTGGGAGAATGGCCATGAGCCGAGAGAGGCGTCATTTCGAGACCCAGTAGCATAGCACAGCTCACCTTCACTTTACCTCATCTCTTGTGTCCTAATGAGAAACGTTGACAGTGATTTATTCGGCTTCGTCCTGGTGTTATGCATACTAGGAAACTAATCCTACCTCAAGGCAGGAATTGAAAAATCCTTCCCATTTTGATAAGAAGACAGGGTAGATCGGTTGGAAAGCTGAGCTACTCAATTACTTCGAGACGTACCAAAGCATCCTCATCACCCGAACCTTCATCGTAAAGTAGCATGATACTCCCATCCGACGCCAAACAGAATCGCATTTGGGTAAAATTTCATAGAAATTTGAAAATAATATTACAAGTAAATTTGAAATTAGAGAGGGCAAGTAATAGACCAGTATTGAAAAGAGAAAGTCATCATATAAAGAGACGGAATGTATAGACCAGTCCATTCTCATCGAGTCCATTTTAGTCCAGTCAACTTTGCTCTAGTCCTTTTCACTCCTTCCGGTATTCTTCACTCCACTCCACTCCAATTATCTTATATCAAACTTTTGTATTCTATTTCAGTCCAATCTCTTCTTGTTTTATTTTTCATTCCACCCTTTTCCTCTATTTCTTTCTATACTTTTTATTTTTCTCCACCCTTCCGACCCCTTTCCTTGCCCCATTTTTTAGTCCTGTTACTGTTCCGTCTATTTTGTTGTTAGGATGCTTTATCAAATTCCATTCGTTCTTGATTCCTACTTAATCAATTTGTTTATCGCTTTACTCTTTTTTTCCATACCTTAAGTTTCTTAGACTGTCTTTATCCCCCCTTATAATTCTTTCTTTATACGTCCCTTGTCAACATTTGTCTAATATATTTCCTCGCTGATTTTTTTTCATTTTTGCTTATTTAATTGAAGGTATGAAGACCAAAATGGTGTGGCTTTTTGTATGGTCGAGATCTCCTTTCGTTGTATAGAAGTTGTTGGACTTGTTTTCGCAACTTGATCATATTGGCGTGAAGACCTTGAGGAAGACACCTTGTC
Source organism: Protopolystoma xenopodis (assembly GCA_900617795.1). Taxonomy (NCBI): domain Eukaryota; kingdom Metazoa; phylum Platyhelminthes; class Monogenea; order Polystomatidea; family Polystomatidae; genus Protopolystoma; species Protopolystoma xenopodis. The sequence continues at coordinate 9,758 of CAAALY010000410.1, forward strand.
CGGAGTCTATAGTATGCATGATAATCTCCAGTCGGACCGTGGACGTGGTACATTCCCAGACGTTTCGCCCGCATTGTCAATGAGTCTTGCCAGCCTTAGCACCACACTACAACTCGTCAAAGAGACAAGTAAAGTTGCTCCTTTGACCAATTGTCTGCTAAACAGTTGTGGTATCGCTCCTTCTGCCCTGGGCTATTCACCTTTCTTATACCCTCCTATCACCACTTCAATATAAAAATGTCTTACTTGTTTATCTAAACCTTTTTGAAACCTATTCACACACCCCGGGCTGTGGTTTACTCCGCAATCCTCTCCGTTCGGCTCAAATCATGGCCCCATATTGCTCCATAGGATCCTTTCCTTATCTGCTTGTTCCATTGATTTCACCCTATCGCTTCCACCGTATTTGTGCTACTTAAGGCGTTATGTTCTTCACTCTGTCTCAAGCCTTTGATAGCCTCACTGAGCAAATCCTTAAAGTCTGCATTTTCTATCAAGTTGAACTATCACTTTTGGGTGTCGGCACGCAAGAGGCTTAGGCATAAGAAAGCCATAG